>JAULKM010130829.1:0-19502 GCA_032355605.1 Rubia tinctorum
AGCTCGTTTCTTTCTCTAGCCTACTCTTAGGAGTATAAAATGAGCATAAACTTAAAACCTATTAGACATAGGTTCATATATATAGTAGTAGGGAATTGGTCCTTAAAAAGGCCCAAAATGGGCCAAAAAACCCTAGCAGCCACAATTGACACGACCAGTCGAAAATGGAACGGTCCGTGCTAGCTGGTTGGCTTCATGCTGAGATGGCTGCATGCCTTGGCACGGGCCGTGCAGCCTCATGCTAGCGCAGCCTGACTGGTATGGAATCGGTCGTGTTGCCTTGTGCTGGCACGGGCTGTGTCAACCGCCACAAGCCATCGGGTGGAGCCCCGTTTTGAACTTCTGATCATATGCCCCGTGTCGTTTGGCACAGGCCGTCAGCTAGAAACACTTTTTTCTTAGTTTAACAGTGTGGGCCATGTCATTTTTTACACACCGTGGGCTGGTCTTTCCATTTTGGAGTTGAAACGATGCAGACCGTGTGAAACGGCGCGGTCCGCGTCCATACTTAGCCTCTGGGGAAATTTGGAAGACATGGGCTAGCCTGTGCAACATGGTTCATGCCAAGAGGGTGTCACACGATCCGTGTTGGTTAGCACGGGCCCTGCTAGCCACCCCAGGCACGGGCCCTGCTAGGTGACCCTCATGCAGACCGGTTGGTTAGTGCAGGCTGATCAGTCGGCTAGCTGGTTTGGCCGGTTGATGATGCCCTCCATTTTTTACCTTGCAGAACTCTTATTCTGCCTTTTTCCGGCTCAATTCCATTTACTACTACGCCTTAAGTTCATGGTCTTCTTTTCTATTAACATTCTTAAGAATGACTTTCAAATATCTTCTATCATTTTTGTGAATGACCTTCGAATATCTTCTACTACCCTCGCAGATGGCCTTTTACAAAATGATGTCAAAATACTCATGAGCAACCTACTAGTAAGCTCACGAAAGAAAATCTAGGTGCTCGTGAATACAAAGTGTCCATTATATTCAATTAAGTCTACAAAACTCAGGATTTAGATAAGAGAACCAATAATGGTCATCTAAACCCTTTTTCGTGAAAACCTAACTAAAAATAAAAATCAACCAACCAAAATATATTAAAAAATGTGTCAAATGCATTGGTTAACGTATGCATAAAGGTGCACCTCAACTCCCCCACACTTAAACCTTTACTTATCCTTGAGTAAACAAAAACGAGAAAATATCCAAGAGGAATGTAGCATGCAAACATTAGTCAATCAATACATTCAACTTATTCCCAAGCTACCCTAGTTCCCCCAAATATTGTAAGAATCTCACAACTCTCACTCTTCCCGAAGATGCTAAAGTAACCTGTCCACCCAAAATCCACCCAAGAAGAAAAAGGCAAAGTAAAATGTTAAGTGCTAAACTAGCTTACTCTTTTGAAGAAGCTTCTAAAGACAATCCAACAGATGTTGCTGAAGAAACCACAAAAGATAGTCCAAACGATATTCAAATTAGTTTTTGATTTCTCTCATTTTCCCTAGGAGCCCTTTTGGGTTTTCATCATAGCATTCACATATGTTGAGCTTACTACTCGCCTTTTCCACACGACATCTCAGTTTTGCCTAGGTTTTCCAACCTAGTTGGGCCTAGCATTTCATTTTTACCTAGGTCTTTCAACCTATCCGAGCTTCCTTCCCATTTTTTCCAAGTTGCCCTTTCAGGTTTCCAACTTAGCCAGGTACATATTTTTTTTCCTTCATTTTTTCAAAATTTTCATTTGTTTGTGTAGTACAAAATGCCACAAATGTGGGCTTCATAGTACATGAATATAATGAAAAACAAAAAATTAAACCTCCAAAAATTTCTTCCCAAAACAAAGAGATAGCACCCTAATGATTACACCACCAAAAATTATACCAAAACCAAAGATAACACCAACACATACCTAAAACAAAATAACACCAAAACAAAAAGGAATCTCGAGATAAAAAAATCCTAAGTGTTTCACTGCTCCCTCATCCACACTTGAACTCTGTATTGTCCCGAATGCAATGAAACAATAGAAATCATGAGTGGAAAAGAGAAAAGTAGTGGAACTCACTCATGTGATTCCGTAGTGTTGTCCCTCAAGTGCCTTGTCTTGCATCTCCTCCTCCTTTCTTCACATCACATGCCTTGCCTCTCAATTGGAATAACGTCCAAAAGCCATCTAGTCTTGAGATATGGAATCTCTCAATCAATTGCTCGATAGCATCCTCTTGGACATCCTCCCTCTAATTTACAATAGCTAACTCCTCCGTTACCTCCCGTCTGATGGAGTCCAATCAATATTTCCACACTCCCATGATGCCCTCTGAAGCGTCTAGCCTAGTTCCGAACTCCCCCAGTTGTAAACCCATCCCGCATACCGCGTGACCGACTTCTTGTAAAATTTGGGTAGAACTCGCAAGCTGTTGCCCAAAAGTGCGAAGTTGGTCGAGGAAGTCTGCAAGTAGGTGAGTGTGACTAGGTGGTGCCCTAGATAGAGTCTTACCAGCCTTCTCCTCAATGTCTACGTTTGGGCTTGATAAGACCCTGTAGAAGTTTTTCTCAAACTGCGGATCTGGTGCTAGAAACAAGTTCTCTAATATAGTGTCTTGGTTGATAGCGGTGCACTCTGGTTATGGAAGAATCATAAAGTTGAAAATTGTAGTGCCACCGTACAACCAAATGAATCGATCTTGCGAGGTAGTGGTAGCAACCATTGAAGCCCATGCTAACTTTTCCATAGTTTACCTTGTCCCCGAATGACCAAAGTTCGCCAATGCGAACGGGGAAGGAGCCGAATGAACCAAGTGTTGAGCTAAGAGTCCTACCATGTCACCCATTGATATTTCGCCACCTTTCTTATTTCCCATGGCCACACATTCTTCCACGAAGGCCCCCACCATACTAGGGTAGAAATTCCCCTCCAGAGTCATTGCCCAAAGGACTTGGACATCCAAACTGGGGCACTGTGAGATCTCTCCATGACAGAATACCCCCATAGATAATAGTTGTTGGACATGCCGCAACTCCACATGGACAATCAAGGTGCTCTTGCATAGTTGTTTCCTCTATGTGCCCAAAATAATTCTTCAAAAATTTCTCAATGAAAATGGAAGGCCTTGTTGGTGTGTTCTCAGAATCTCCTTCCCGTACTTCCACTCGAATGCTTGGGCAATTTCCTAATGCAACATAGTGTACCATCCAAGTGGAAAATAGATGATTCTCCCCTTCTCACTGTCCGTTACTTTCTCAAGGTTGCCGAAAATTCCAAATTCCACCATATGTAAGTCTTAGAATGCTTGTCTAAGAAAACTCTAGGCCTATTTGACTGAACAATTAAGTGACGGGCTTGAGTGGACCTAGATTTCCTAAGGTTTCCTTGCATGCAAAATTCGTGTCCAATCTGGTCCTCTTTGGGCTATTCATGTATCTCCATCTTTGGACCGCATTCCCAGATAGGGTGGTCAATCCAATGAACTCCTCAACAACAAAGAAGGGGTTAGGAGGAAGGGTAGTTGTCGACTCTCATCTCCCAACCTTGGCCAACTTTCTCTCTTTGTCACCCCAAGAAGTTGTTCCTTTTTCCGATCTCTTTTTGGAGCCATCCTATCACGACAAGAAGAAGGTGGTAATGCAAGAATGTACAAAGGAATGCATCAAGTATCATCCAAGTAGAACACTTCTTCCTATATATCCAAAACATTCCAGATCATGCTATCTCAACATAAAGGCTATTCAATCATGAATCATTCTCCCTAAACAACAAACTCATGGAAAATCATAGCATCCCATCAAGAAGATCATGCAATCAAGAATAATTCCTCCTAAAACACCACAACCAATGAAGATCATATCATCAAAGCACACGAACATATACTTCCCCCGCATTTAGTTCAATACGTGATCATTTACATGACCCAAATATTTTCCCAAAAACACCTCAATTTTTTATAGATTAAAGCTTTTCATCACATCACCATCATGCTAAATGAAGCAAGTAAATATAGGATTACCCTAAATTTGAAGCCAATAGATGAAAAATCCACAGGAGAAAAAGTAAAAATACTAATTTTTTAGAGAAAAGTTCAAACTTTTTCAAGTTTACCAATGATGAAGTGAGAGTGAGTATTTTTTAGGGATTTAAATGAGCTAAATGGTTCCTATGGGTGAGAGAATGTACTATGAATCTTTATTTTCAGCAATCATTTCCCTCTAAAAGAAGGTGATTCAAAAGAGAGGTACAAATGCGATAAGGATGGCATTTTTGAAATTAGAAAATGTAGAGGACAAAATTACCAATTAATTAATGCATATGGGAGGTGTGATGTTCAGTATAGTATTATTTACATCAATAATCTTAGGAATAAAGGATTTTCTGAATAATGGGCCAAAAATGCATGTTTTAAATGCATGTTTTGGTTTGAAAATCCACTTTTTGACCCAATTACAGCATCCACACGAAGCCTGACACATGGCAACCTCGTGTTGAGCATGTCTGGCACAAGGCTACCTTCTTGATAAGGATGCCTAACACGATGCCTCGTGCTAAAGGGGTCTGGCATGAGCCTGCCAGTGAATAGAACCTTTCTTTTCCTTAGTTCATCCATTTTTTGAAAAACTTTGTCACCCAACAAGCCCTATTTCCTTCCAATAAAAAGCATGATATTCATAATTAAATTTATCAATCAACAAGAGTTTTATCCCAAGATCCTTTGTCACACACAAGATCATGCAAAATCTATCTACTAAAAGATATAAAAAAACAAAGCAAGAAAGAGCATCGTATTTTTATTGTCGTCCTTACAACTTATTTCTTCATGCATTTCAATTAAAAGAACCTACTGTTGGGTCTCCGGAGTTGCCATAGAAAACTCCACCCATGATGATATCCTTGTGGAGAGGTCTCCACAAAGTTCCATCCTTACCTTTAAGCGTTTTTCTTGCCATAGAGAGTGAGTATCCATTCCTAGATAATGTCGAGTCCTTAGCCATTTCCTTGGGTTTAGTAGGGGGGTCAAGGATTTTTTATGTCCTCTCCACTCTCCACCACCCGGTGTATGTTAGTGAGCATAAAAAAACAATCCAATATAGACAATTCATCACTAACATCATGCAAATCATAATTCTCATCGACATGATCATCACAATTGAAGCGCAAGGTTGGATATCTTTCCTCACTCACATATTCATCAAGAATATCATTATCTAGGCTATCTTTTTCATTATCATCAAGAGCTTCATCAAGGCAATCATCATTATCAATCATGCAAGAGTTTTCACATTGAGCAAGTACATCACGTAAAGTTATGCCTTTGCACACAAAAGAGGGGATAGGTGAATCATTCTTAGATTTATAAATATCAAATCCCACCTTATCAACATTATCTTCTAGGGTTAGTGTTCCTAAATGAACATCTATCTTAGTCCTTGGAATTTTAAGAAAATGTCTCCCTAATAAAATTGAGGGTGCACCACCATCGTGCACTACGTCAAGGACATAGAAGTCCGCCGAAAACACTATATTTCCTAGTCTAACCCTAACATCCTTGACTAAACCTTTAGGGCTAGCTTGGGAGTGATCGGCTCATCGGAAAATTTCCCTAGTATTCTTAAGCTCACCTATGTCTAGGTTTTCATAAAGGCTAATAGATACTCGTAAGTCAACTATAGCATTTTTCACCAATTTTGCACCTAAGGATATAAGAATTGAAAACATACCAGGGTAATCACATTTCTTAGGCAAATTCCTATGATTAAGAGTGACCAGTCTTTTTTTTCAAATTTCCTACCTTCCTAATTGGTTTGTTCCTTTTCTTAGTCCATGCAACTTTCAAGAATTTAGCATAAGAAGGAACATGCTCAATCAAGTCCAAAAGTGGAACGCTAACCTCAACCTTCTCGAAGATCTTGCGAATGTGTGCATCATCGGTCGTCACCTTTGACCTTCCCCTAAGTGCACTGGGGGAAAATGGTTGAGGATTCACCCTCACCTCAGGTGTGGGAAGCTCATTGACTGGCTCCTTTTCTATAACCATCTCACACTCCTCCAAGTAGGTTTTGTAGCTTTCTCCTAGAAAGTCATCCTCTTTCAAGATTCCCTTCTCAAGCTCAAACGCTTCCTTCCTATTCCTTAGTTTCAAAGCGCTTACATTTCTCGGATTGATCTTCGGTTGGGAAGGGAGCTTTCTGGACTCTTTTGCCTCAAGTCGGCTCACCGAGCTAGTAAGTTGCCCAACTTGGATTTCAAGGTTTTTTATGCTTGAAAAAACCCTAATCCTGAGATATTTAATCCCATGCCTTGTGCGCTCCGTGAAAACATCTTGCTTCTTAGCCAATTGAGAGATAGATTCCGAAATTTCTTCACGATCCGACTTGTAGAGTGAGTTGTTGTTGTTAGAAGACCCTTCACCCCTTGGATAGGGTTGATGTGGAGATTTGTCCGCCTCGATTGTACCCTTGAACTTGATTCTCCTCGCACCAACAAAAGTTGTTTGATCGTGTTACCTAGGGTTAAAGGTATTCGTGTAGGGATCTTTCCTTTCACCTCATTGGTTCCCTCAAAACCCTTGTTTTTATTTCCCACTACCGAATTATTTCCTATTGCCACTATTAAAGTTCAATGCCTTCACCACTTACAAGTCTTTTACCATTTGGGGACAAGCGTCGGTGTGATGATAGAGACTACAAATGACACAAACATTGACCTGGTAAACTCTTCCCTTCATGAATTCCTTTATCATAGAAGTAAGCACTTGGACTTGCTATTCTAGCTTGGGAGATTGAGATGGCTCATCCACGGTCTTCACTCGAGATCTAGTACCAAATGGAAGTGTTCCATTGGCTATTTCTTTGAAGAGCGCCATCGCATCCTTCAGATTATTGTTGGCGATTGAACTATTGCACGCGACATTCACCATTCACATGTTATCACCACACAGCCCCTCGAAGAAGTAGTATACCAAATCACCCTCCTTGAACGGACGACATGAGCAACTTGCTAATAGCCTCTTGAATATTTCCCTATACTCGTAGGGATTTATTTGTGAATTGGGATATATTGGACAAGTGTTTCTTTAAATCAGCAGACTTTGAAGCTGAAAAATATTTCTCGAGGAGTCAACGCTTCATATCCATCCTGGAGGTAATGCAACCGGATGTAGGGTAGTATAACAAGTCTTTGTCCGCATCCCGCAGTGAAAAGAGAAATTACCTCAAATTGTAATCCTCTTCCTAGACTCTCAGCGGCTTCATACTGGTACAAACTAGATGAAATTATGAAAAGTGCTGGTTCCGATCTTCACATGGCAAACATTGGATCATGCCGCTCTTGAGCTCAGAAGTAACATTGGGTGGCAAGAGTGGGAAGACAATACATGGGAATTGATTCTCCAAGTTATGAGCCATCAACTTCCTAAGTGTGCGATTATCCACCACTACACTTTTCCTCTGCTACTAAAGTCATCTATTGTGGAACACCCACTCTAGCTCTCATCTTCCTTCTTCTCTGACTACCTCCATACTTCATTAGATAGTTTAATGTCCCTAACTTCGTGGCACGGGTATGTACCACAAACTAGGAGAAAAAATATCCATCTAGAAGATACACTAGCACAAGGATTAGAAATACACGGATAACTACCACAAAGGTTCAGCAGCAACCAACCAAAACAAAAATAAAAACAACACTAACTATTCCACTAACACACAATGCAAGTTAACAATTAAACCTTTCAACTAGCATCCCTAGCAGTGGTGCCAAAATTGATATGTTCCCTCTCGACGTTGTTAAACTCGAGAGGAGGCTAAGTATAAAGGGTCCAAGATAGAATTTGTATTATTGCTCCCATTCCTACTACTATGCTACCTATGGGGTAGATAGTGGCAGATCTGAGGTCATTCGCAGATATCCTAGGAATCTAAAAGTTAACTACACACAGACGCGATCGGGTATGAGCATAACATGATCCATGTTGTTTCGATCCTCAATTCCATCATAAGAACTACAAGCACATTCTGGTGTTTATGACACGTGGTGTGGTTGATGGACAACACTTCCATGTACCTGTCACGTAAGGTGCACATGTATTCTTCCATCGGCACCACCTCCATAATTAGGGAAGTGCAACAACGGCCCTGCCTGCTGTGCCAAACTGATTTTCCCTGTACAATTACGTCCTGATCACTACACCACAAATGCTTTTCCCTAGGCCTAAAAAGGCAAGGGGGTGAAGCACTTTATCGATGACTCTATGGTTGCAATATGCTAACCCTAGTTTGCTACTATAACTATCTATATTTGTAACCCTTTGGGCCAATTTTTCGGCTAAGACTAGTGTATGGTTTATCGTAACATTGACTTGGTAACCCACATGCACACACCCATACGTTTCCGGACTATCGTTACCCCAAACACATCTAGGTTTCCCTCCCCAGGGGGTATCAATAATTGCGCCAACATGAAAGTAGACTACGGTGTGTGCTAGTCCTAGTGTGACAATCATGCAATTAATAAGAACATGAAGAACAATCCAACATAATAATCACAAACACATACAAATAGGTAGATCTAAGGAATCTCGTAAAACAAACATTAATTCATGAACAAAAATACAAACACCCAATAAATTAACTAATCCCTAAGCATTGAACCCAAATATTTCATTGAATTCAATGTCTTTAGGCAAAAGAAAAATAAAGAGAAGAAGAGACAAGAGTTTAGAGAGTAGGAAGAGCTCCTTTCTCTATCTAGCCCACTCTTAGGAGTCTACAATAAGCATAAACTTAAACCCTAGTAGACATAGGTTCATATATGTAGAAGTAGGGAATTGGGCCTTGAAGAAGGTCCAAAATAGGCCAACAAACCCTAGCAGCCGCAATTGACACCGCCAATGAAAAATGGCATGGTCAGGGCCAGCCGGTTGGCTTCGTGCTGACACTGGTCATGTAGCCTTGTGCTGGCCCGACCTGAATGATCTGGCACTGGCTGTGTTACCTCGTGCTGGCACGGGCCATGTCAGCCATCGTGGGCCATCAGCTGGAGCCCCATTTTAATCTTCTGATCATGCGCCCTGTGTTTTTTAGCACGGGTCATCACCTGGAACATTTTTTGCTTTCTTTAATAGTGTGGGCCATGTCATTTTTTCACACCCTGTGGGTTAGTCTTTGCATTTTGGAGTTGAAACAATGTGGACCATGTGAAATGGTGTAGTTCATATTCGTACGTAGCCTCTGGAGCAATTTGGAAGACACGGGTCCGCCGGTACAACATGGTCAATGCCAAGGGGTGTGACACGACTCATGTTGGTTGGCACGGGCTATGCTAGCAACCCCTGGCATGGGCTGTGCTAGGTGACCCTTCTGTTGGCCGGCTGGTTTGTCCGGTTGATGAGGCTCTCAATTTTTTATCTTGTTCAACATCAATTCTGCCTTTTCTGGCTCAATTCTATCTACTACTATGCTTTAAGTTTTGTGGCCTTCTTGTCTACTGCTATATTTGTGAATGACTTTCAAATATCTTCTACTATTCTTATGAATGGATTTTAAATATCTTCTACCACCCTCGCGAATGGCCTTCTACAAAATGATGTCAAAATACTCACGTGAAACCTACTAGTAATCTCACCAAGGAAAATTTAGGTGTTTGTGAATACAAAGTGTCCATTAAATTCAATTATGTCTACAAACTCGGGATTTAGATAAGAAAACAAATAATGGTCACCTAAACACTTTGTCGTTTAAACCTAACTAAAACTAGCCTTCAGCGAAACAAAAAATATTTAAAACTGTGTCAAATGCATAGTTAACACATGCATAAAGGTGCGCTTCACCTACCCTACTTGTCCCAGTCTTCTTCGCTTAAGCTTTTCATCCTCATTGTTCCTGCTATATTACCGACCACCGCTCGCTTCACCTTTTATTCCTTAATGATCGGATTGTATTATTTTCATCCTCATTGTTCCATTTGAATTTCTCAAATTTGTGTTTTTAGCCAAATTTTGAGCCGGCCTTTGTTGTTTTGAGTTCAGGTTTCGGGAGAAGAGTTATGGTTGGTTGGTAAAGTTTTGGGTGGTGTTATTGAGGCTGGTCTGGGCTGGGTAGGCCTCGACAATTAGATAGGGGATTTGGAGAGGCTGGGGTGGGAGGCATTGGTGAGATGTTAGTGGATATTAAGAGAAGCGTGGTGGTGGGAAAACTGGGTGGATGGGCGGGAGAGGGTGAGCTGAGTGGCTGGGATGGGCTGGGCGGGGAAAGGGAAATTGGGTTGTTGGGCTGGGAGATGGAAATTGGATGGTAGGACGGGGAGAGGGAAGTTGGGTGACTGGGTGGGCGAGAGAGGTGACGGGGGTTGGAAGGGTGGGGAAGTGAGAGGCAGAGTTATACCGATGTGTCACGGGTCACCCTCGGAAGGGGTTAACTGTGCGGCCTAGCCATCCTAGAGTGTTACGACTACCGGCTAGTTTCCACGCACGTCACACTCAACTTGGTTGCTCCTCACACACCAAGCGTTTTTAGAGGGTAGTGGATCGAGTACGCAGTGGAAATACACAAGTTTGTATGGAGCAATGATTCTCAACAAGCAACAAGAAAGAAATACAATGCCCAACAACTGGGGAGCAAGTGCTCATTTTCAATATATTGCAAAAAGGTAACCGAATGTGGGTAACTCTGTACTCTACATACATGATGTATGGAAGTAATTACAAGTGACAGGTACAAGAACAAAATGGAGAAAACCCAAACTTTGGTTCACAGACCTGGTCCTCCCAGAAATAGACTAAGTGAAGCTAATAGCTAACTATTATAAGCAAAAGAGAAGACTTATGGGACAAGGAGTTTGATACATGTCTTCTCGGCCCATGACTCAACACTTAAGGTGTTGGTCTGGCGGGCGACCGAGCGCTGCGTGCACGGGCATTGGGCACGAACGACTCGAGAATTGTTCATAGATCATAGCCAGCGTAGAGGGGAACATCATGGTCCGTGAGTGGTTAGGCGGGTGGCACTAGATGACCCAGAGGTGTGTGCATCGCAGTTTAGGGAGATTGGTTAGCAGGTATGCGTTGAGCGACACGGGACCGCAGCATGTTTGTGGTGCGTATGAGGGCATGGGGTTACGTTGAGGTTGGATGATAATCCCGACCCCATAACATTCTCCCCCAATCAATTCGACGAACGTCCTTGGAGCAATCAATTTCCCAAGTTGCTTCGCTACCCACACTCTTCTCGTACACTTCTGCCTCAAGAAAGGGATTGATTCATTTGTTGGCGCTGGTGTACTTTGATATAGCCATGGTCATTAGCTTCTCTTTAGTTCCATTGTGAGCTGGCTTGATTTTATAGCACCCACTCCTTGATCGAAGGAATGACCAACTCTGGATGTTGTCCGGTACGCATCATCATCCGTTCAAGTTTTTGCCATCTGCCTTGTGGAACAACAATGATGACTCGTCTTTCCCTGTTGATTTTTACAAGGTTTAGCTTGTTTAACCAACTCAAAATGGGAAGTTTGATAGGGTGCGCCAACTGACAGATACATCTTTGGAATGCAGATCTTCTTGGCAACCGACGAACACTTCCTATACTACTTGCTTAACAAATCTTCAGCTCCCGTAGTCGGGGAACGACCCACCACATGCTAAATCTTCTGAATTGCTTCACAAAGTTCCTCAGATCCATCGAGCGAACCCATTACTGTTGTAGACCCTTCTGACCCTTCATTTTTGCTCTCCCCACCTGGATCCGCTGAACCGCGGTCCTTATCCTGTTTTAAGGACTGGACGAGCTGCAAAACCAAGATTTTATCCTCGGGTGATCTCTTCACAGTCATTTTAATTTTACACGGATCGGTGTTTAAGACTTAAAGGTAAATACCGAATGTGTATACGATAATACGTGCATCTCTCAGGAAATCCATGCTGGGGACTTACCCAAAGTCATCCATTTTAACGACATGAAAATCCGACATGGTCTCTATAGTTCCAAACTTGACTAACCATTTCCTCGCAACGCCTAGCACTGGTTGGGCTTCACTTTTAACGGCCTTCATCCTGCCCACAACTTGAGACCCAATCTTGATGCCTCTGTTTCGAATACACATGGCTAGCTCCAATGTCGACCATCGCTCAAATGGTTTTTCCATTTATGTGCACGTACATATGCATTATTGCTCCATCTTTCTGTCACATCGGTTTCACACGAACTATCTCAGGTTTGTCAAGTTTTAGTGCGGCCTCCTTCGCTTTGCTTGACTGAATTGTGGCTCTCCTCTTTGCTCGCACTGCAGCAACCACCATGTCAATCTCAGTCTCTGTTAATGGATTCAACCGCCCTGGCTCTATTGATCCCACCATGGAATTACACCACAGATTTAATGCCCCCATGGAGCAAGGTACTTCCTCTTCAGGTCGGACTCTTCAAGCGACTGCTCCTGAACTACCTCGCTCAGTGCCTCACTAATTTGTCTCAAGTCCTTAAGTAACATAGCGATGATCATCTGCTCTGTTGGACAATCAACAAGGGCATTATTCCCTTCGCAATTCCTACACAGAAGTGGCACCTTCCCATTCTGTTGTCCTTCCCACCTTGGTTTTGACCCGACTAAACTAGCCGAACTTGCACTGGGATTTTCCCCATTCCTTCCCGAACCTGAATTGGGTATGTAGCTATCTCTGCCGCTCGGACTGGGTCTAAAGTTACTCCCCACCTTGAGAGAACTCGCACCCGCACCATTCCCACCTTGGAAACAGTAGAACTGTCCACCTCCCTAACAACGTTTTACGATCCTCTGCCCCCATAGTAACCAAGACTTTCGACGAATACCACCGCTAAGTTATAGTCAGTGCAACAAGCTCTCCTTAGATCGAGTCTAGCCTACAACTTCAATTCCTGGTTGAATTCATGGAGTTTTTACTCCTCCAGATGGTCAAGAAAGTCAAGCATGCAAGCATGGAAACTCGACACGTATTCCCTTATACTGCCGGTTTTCATCAGGGTCCTGAGTCTCAACAATGCATGTTTCTTCATATTGGTGGGCATGAATTTTTGTTTCACCTTGAGCTTCAAATCTTCCCATGTGTCGATGGCTAAGCGACCTACTTTTATCTTCGCGTCCTAGGATCGCCACCATATCATTGCGCAGCCCTCTAGGTACATTATGGCAACAGTGACTTTCTTAGCTTCCAAATTTGTTTTAGTCGCCTTAAAGTATTGTTCCATCTCGTACCAAAGGTTATCAAGCCCTCGCGCATCACGTGCCCCGCCGTATTTCTTAGGCTCAAGCCCTCGCGCATCACGTGTCGCGCATCACGAACGCCACCGCCACCGCCACCGCCACCGCCACCGCCACCGCCACCGCCACCGCCACCGCCCCCACCTTGGGACAAGTTGGCCACAACTTGCATGAGTACCCGCACATCTCCGCCAAACTGCTCAATGAGGCCCTTCATCTTAGCAATGTCCAACTAGCGAGATGTCAAGGCTTCCTTTATCTCAGCGATCTACTCATCCTGGTGTACAACTTCTGCGTTGGCCATCTCGATGTCTCTACTGATAATGGAAACATCCGATTCCATCTGATCCTCATGGTCAGCTAGGCTCCTGGACCCTTGTGCCTCACCAAAGAAAACTCTCTCAATGTTCTCCAATCGTTCAGAATTCTTTGACATATTGACGACTTATTTCATTATGCGCTTAAGGATTGCTTGGGCTCTGATACCAACTGTTATGGGTCACCCAATGAAGGGGAAAATCATGCGGCCTATCCATGCTAGAATGCCACGACAACCACCTAGTTTCCAAGCATGCCTGACTCAGCTTGATTGCTCCTTGCACACAAAGCCTTTAGAGGAGCGTTGACCGAGTACGCAGCAAAAATACACGAGTTTGTATGGAGCAAGGCTTCACAACAAGCAACAAGAAAGCAATAAAACACCCAAAAAATGGGGAGCAAATGATCATTTTCAACATATTGCAAAAAGGTAACCGAATGTTTGTAGCTCAGTACTCCACATATATGGTGTACGAAAGTAATTACAGGTGACAGGTACAAGAACAAAATGGAGAAAACCCAAACTAAGGTTCGCAGACCAGGTAAAAGAGAAGACTTATGGGACAAGGAGCTTGGGGACATGTCTTCTCGAGAAATGACTCAACACTTAAGGTGCTGGCCTGGCGAGAAACCAGGCACTGCCCGAATGGGCGTTGGGCACGAACGGCTCGGGCGTTGTTCATGGCACATCGCAGGCGCAGAGTGGATCATCACGGATGACCCAGGTGGCACTGGATGACCCAGAGGCGTCTGCATCGCGATTTAGGGAGACCAGTTCGCAGGCCCGCGTTGAGTAGCATGGGATCGTAGCACGTTTGTGGCGCGCATGTAGGAATGGGGTTACGTTGAGATTGGGTGATAAGCCCGATCCCGTTACACTGCTATAGAGTTAATAGGGGAGAGAGAAATTAAGTGTTATGGTATGCGGTCGCCATTGGTAGGGTTTTGGGGATTGGTGGGGTTGTGGTGAGGGTGGCCGGTGATAGGGATTTAGGGTTGGGATCAGGTAGCGGTTGGTGGCGAGGGCAGGGTTGGTGGTGGCGGAGATGGGGTGGCTGGACCGAGTTTGGGATCGGGTAGTGGAGCTGATGGTTTTGAGTTTGGGATCAGGTAGTGGTGGGTTTGGTGGACGATGGTGGTATGGCTGCGGCCAGGCGATGGCGGAGCAACAACGGTGGGTAAGAGTATAATTGTTCACAAATATTCATCTTTTATTCTGAGGGTACTTTTGTCATTTAAGTATGGTCAATAGCTGGAATTTCAAGGTCAATGCCAGAAGTTCCACTTTAGAATCATATTGGTACTTTCATTAATTAGTTAGCGTTTTTGTATTAACTTTTCAACATCAGTAGGTTATCTTGGCACTTTCGCAAGTCTAAAGGGTTATATTGGAATAGTTCCCAAAATAATCAATAATCAATTATTCAATACGTAACACACAATATACTATAAAAACAAAATAACTACATCCAAAATACTACATAAATCTCACCACAAGAAAAATGACCTATTACTTTGCCCCTTGGTTAATAACCAAAGTAAAAAGTTATTGCAAACTCATAATAACCGAAGTAAAAATTTCTTTTACCTCCATTAATTTTTTTTAAAAGTAAATAATATTTTTTTACCTCGGTTAAAATATAAACAAGGTAAATAATATATTTTTTTACCTCTTCTATGATATTAGTCGAAGTAAAAGGTTAAAAAACCAAACTAACCAATTAGCGTGCGACATCGCATATGATGTTTAAAAGGCCAGCCCCGAAATTGCATTATATGTCGTTTTAACCAACATATGATGCGATGGATGATTGATGTCGCAGTTATGTAAAACATAGAAATTTTAGAGGTTAAAGTTGAAAAGGATTGACTTTGATCTACAAAATTATTTGTTCAATGGTTTTTTAAAACAATTGTAGAAAATGGTGTTGAATGGTATGGTTGAAATGGCTTTTAAAATCATGCATAGATCAAATCACACATATAGTCAATTATATATTGTTCAAATAAGGTAGTTAAATTGTTAGAAAAATAGTAGTCATGGAAATATCCCTCCAAGTAGTACTAAATTTGAATAAGAATTTTCTTAGTTCCAAGAGAACATAAATTGTAATAAACTCAATCAGCTAAGGTAATGATGACCATGAAGACAATCGGCCTCCTAGCTTCTATGACCTCGAAGAGCAAGGTGTCCCAAATGCGCAGGCGGTTTCCGAAAAGGAAGTCGACAAAACCCTTTGAGGACATGTCCTTGATCTATCCACCCCCGAGTAGTTCATGCGCCACTCTCTCCCGTTGCAACTCATCACAATGGGGGTCTTGTCATTTGGTAGCTTTAGGCCTTACCAAATAATTTAAAATTAAATAAGTACATGCATTTAATTATTATATAGCTTTAGTCCTTACCAAAGTTGAATATTTCTTTAAGTTCTATTGTTTTAGAGTGCAGTGGAAATGTGGGCTATCAACAACCATTTTATATTGTTCAAGGTCGAACACAAGAGCCTTTGGGTTGCTCTGTTGTGCGGAGAACTGTATGAAAACAAAAACATTAATTGTGATAAAGTGTGAAGATGTATTAGTAAATATATATGTAAAATGGTAAAAAAAAACAAAGAAAATGGGGAGACTTGACAATCCATCGCCAACCATCAACCCTGAATAAAAAATGAAAATGTTTAGGGCAAACTAGCCTTGAAAATACAAGGTGTGACACCGACCTTGCGGCACAGTTATATGTCGGTCCAAAACAGTGACTTAGTCGACATGTACCGGCGAAGTCGCTCTATAGTCGACCAAACCTAACACTTGGCCGATGCAGTAACGAGGTCACTTATATAATTTTAAGGTAAACTTAAATGCCTGTATGTGACATCTGTAACCAATCGGTTTTTACCGATGGTTAAACCGACATAGGTGTGACAACTCATAATGAAGAACATATTACCAAAAGTAAGAATGTACGACGTCGTTCACCATTCGCATTAACTAACTTGTAACCAATATGCTACCAACGTCGCATGCACCAGAGGCAGCTATGGTAAAAAACACAAGAAACCCGGAAAAAATATGCTTAAACAACATCAGTTTAGGTGAAAACATTCCAAAACATAGTACCTAGGTTTACATTTAAGGAAACTTCACACTAACAAATCTGAGTAAAAACTAGAAAACCAAAAAACACGACACATTCACAGGCCATAGATCAAACAATGTAAAGTAATAATTACAAAAATTTAGGTGTTAGAAGAGTAGAAAAACCATACCTTTGAAAAGAGAGAAGATAAGAGGGGGTGGGATATTGTTGGAATTTGCAGGAAAAATGGGAACAAAAGCTTGAATTGATTGTGATGGACCTCACATTTATGGTCGTTTCAGAACGACGTCATTTTGGACCATTGTGATGTCCACCTAGCATCTAGAAACTTTGAAACTACATCGGTTTAGGCGAAAAGCAACCGAACCATGACCGACAATGCACGATTATGTAGGGCTAACAATTTGAGCTCGCTATCATAACAAATGAGCCCGCCAAGGATCAAAATGAATAATAGTCACTTTCTCACAAGTAATAGTACATTACTGCAACAACTTTTTTTTGGTTGTGTTTGAGATGTCCTCCAGCTAGGGAAATAGTCAGTCAATAGTTTGAATTTATTTTTAAAATGTGGTCAAAAAAATATTTGCTAGTTTCAGAATAATTGAAACAAATTATTCATTAGACACAAGTCTTTTCTAGTTTTGTAAATGATCGTAATATCTAATCTCTGTTTGATATGGTAGGTTAAATATTAAAGATTCAATAACATTAAAATAACATTCAACAAATAGGTTATCGATTAAAGAGTAAATGACATCAAAATCGCATTCAACAAATACTCTTAATGTTACAAATGTTCAAATTTGAACAAATTTGTTTTAATTCTTTTGAAATTCTAAGCAGTAAAACTAAAATGATTAGGGAAGAATGATGACATTGAACATTATCAGCTGAGAACCATCTAACAGCTTGAAGTAGAGTGTGTCCCCAACCGTTAGTTCCTCTGCATCGGGAAACTTAGTAAAACCCTTTGGTTCCAGCATCTTGAGCCTTCTGTTCCTCTAGTCGTGCATGTGATACTCTCTTTCGCCGCACCTCAAGACAACAGGTGTCTTGACATTTGGTTGGAGTGGAACAATTTGTCTTGGGATGCACTAAATTATAAATAGAAAACCACAGTTCGTATTTATGAAAGTAATCTAGAGAAAATGTTAATTGAAAATAAAATACGTGTGTAACATGTAGAACTCACCAAAATTGGAGCTAAACCGAAGTTCGTCTGGGTTAAAGTACAAACGAAATTTGGAATGATATCGCAGAATGAATTCTGCGCATGATCCTCATCCGAATCAGTACGGATCTGCATTGGTCAATAAAATTATTACAAATTAAATAAGAGAATGAGTAATAAAATGAAAGGAATTTATGTAGCAATCTAAATGAAAAATCGCTCACCTCAATTGGTGAAGGACTACTTGAACCTTCATTGTCAGCCATGAATCCTGAAACTAATATCGTCACAGATGATATATGTAATGGTAGATAGAAATTGGTTCGATATAAATTGGTTCAATTAATCTTTTAAGTCGGCCAAGCGTCGTACATACATGTCAGTCCAAAATAATGGTATGGATGACATGTACGAGTAACGTTGCTCACCTATTGGTAAAACTGATTGGTTAACCGAGAAGGGAACGGCATCTCATACATAAAAAAAATAACACAAATATGAATGAGCGACGTTGCACAAAGATCGTACCAAATAAATTTGGATCAAAGGGCCAATGATGTCACATTCAAACCTAGCAGATACATAAACAACAACAACAAAAAACCAGAAAAAATAAAGGTCTTAAACCAAAAAATGGGCCACAAAATTGGGGAGAACATAGAAACGAAATGTGTACACCCTAGAATCCTAATCAATAGGAACTTCAAAGAAAAAAATAGAACACATTTACACACCATATACACCACAATTTTAAGGAAAAATACAAACTTTAAAGTAATATAAAGAATCTAGAAACCATACCTTTGAGAAGAATGGTTAGGGGCTTGATGAGACGTCAAAAGCATGTATTTTCTGAGGCATTTAACACCTCTTTTGTTATGTTTTTGTTGGAAGATTTCTAGATTTAGGTAGGTTTACATCATAAGGGGCTTAGATAACCATTTTTGGTTTTCGTATCTAAATCATTCATTTTGTAACCTAGTTTGAGTCTAATGGATTTTTAATCCTTACGAGCATCCAGATCCCTTTTTGTGAGCTTAATTTGTAGATTGCTTGTAAGAACTTTGGAGTATTTTATTGAAGGTCATTCGCAAGAATGGTAGAAGATTGAAGGCCATGAGTCAAACGTGGTAGAAGATAAAAGGATTGGAGAAGACAAAGAAGCAGAGGAATTGCGATCCGGAAGTTTGAACCACGTTCCGAGAATTATTAGAGAATAAATAGCCTACAAGGATTGTACCATTGGATTCATCTTCTCAAGAACTATAAAATTAACCACACGAACTCTCAAAATGGATCAACGGTCCACCCGTAGCGACGCAAAGACCGGTCGGGTGAAGAAAAACCGAACGCGCGCCCAAAGCCAAGGAAAATGCTCGACTCGGAGTGAAAAACATACGGGCAGTGCCTGACCGCACGCGCCAACATATTTAAACATGCGTGCCAGCGCTCAATCATCCACACCAAGACCGCGCTAGCGCTCCAAACCGCGCACGCGGTTTCCATGCTAGCGCCCAGCCCTGCGCGCGCCCGTTCACCTGACGCAACATTTCTGACATGGATCGTGTTAAACTTGCATGGTTCGTGTGGACAGTTCTGCCCTGAGCCCTAGATCTTCATTTTTCTTCTTCTTTTCTTCTTTCTTTTCTTAGTTTTTGTAGATTAGTTATGGGTTGTTTTTATTCAGCTTAGTT
>JAULKM010130837.1:0-16382 GCA_032355605.1 Rubia tinctorum
ATTATTTATTTCTCCTTTCTCAAACAATTCTATAAATAAGTCAATGTTTTATTATTGCTAACATTATTTATTTATTTATCTTATTTCATTTTATTTTATGCTAAAATTTCTTGTCGAGTTTGGAGTTATAGCCGAAAATAGTCGAAGGAAGCAGATAAGAGAATATGATTTTCGGTTAAGCCTACCTATTACATGCGTACAAACTTCATTAAGGTCGGGGGCTCACAATCTCCCCCTTCCCCCTAATGAATTTCGTCCCCGAAATTCACATTTCCAGTGATCCTGATTGATATTCTAAGTTTTATTGTTATTGTTTTTTTAGATACCTTTCAATTTAAACTGAGATCCTTATTCAAGATCTGGGCTGGCCATCCCCAAGCGATCCAAAGGTTCCCTCAGATCAAATAAAAAGATCAATTACTATCCCTTAATAAGCTCCCTAAGTTGTTACCCAATATCACTTCTCATACTTTGGTTGTCACTTAACAATGTTAGTTTGGGTAGTCAAGGGATAATTTTGGAGAAAACTTATGTAGTGTTAAATTTATTTAATTTTTTTGAGTTTAAGTGGAGTCTTTTATTAAAGTATGTTTTGGTTTCAACCTTTACTTGATTTGGAAAAGCTCTGATACCACTTGTAACACCCAAATTTCAGGACCCCCTTGCTAAATGCATGTATCAGGTCGGTCTGGGCGTGCTACCGAGAATCCAACGGATCGGATTATTCAATTGCGGTAACGAGCAAATACAATTATGTGGAAGCAATTTAGGAAATACAAAACTCTAACTTACTATTACAGTGAAAGTCTTAATACAAGGATTACACATGAGTTTTAACTAAAGTACAGGCAAAGATTCTAAAGGATCCGATGAGGATCAGTTTTACATTAATATTTTACATAATTGTAATACAATCTAAACCAAAAAGTTTTAAGGTTTGCCCAAGATCCTTCCCCAAAAAAAAGTAAAGGCACCAATGTACTTCATTCTAACTATTCCGCTACACCTGCTAGAGTTATTTAAACTAGGGTAATCTCCTTGCTTAGTGAGGTTTCATCGCCAATAATTATCGAATTAAGATTTAGTGATCGCATAAAGCAAATAGCCACATAGATCCTAGCACACAGTAAAATGATACAGGTGGTTAATGGCTAGTTGCAGTCAAGTGCATATATGGAAACTCTGAGTAACATACAAGACATAACCTTTTCAGTAGCGCCCGAAGGCTATCAAATCCAGGAATCCATATTCGTCAACCACGCCCAATATGTTCAGTTACGAGCTCGTATTAGTAACTGTTGATTATGCTAGCATACCAGAAACGCCACGAGTAGCCGATCTAGTCGTACTGTCCGGTCAATACCGTTTCCCCGCCGAACTGGACCGAACTCCAATCACGTCGGGGACCCCGATAAACACAGTTAAGCAGTCAAAGTCAAGCAGTCATGTAGCAAGCAGTCAAATTTGACACATAAAGATAAAGTACAAGCCAGTCATCCACATATAATCAATAATCAATTCCACACAGTATCACAATAATTAAGCACAATATGAAAAAGTACACGTCGTGCTTAATTATTATGAAGCAAAACGATAAACATTAAGAGAGAATAATATTCATAAACATTTCATGCATTATATAAAATTCTCTAATAACACATTTAACATTACCAGCCATAAAATAGCATGCAATCATAAATTTCATTTCAATTCGTGCTAGGGCGATGAAAACACTCACCGGATTGAACGCAATTTTAGTATTAGTACAATTCCGTTGTTCCTATCTAGACAACTAAATTTTCCTATATTTTATTTGTAAGAAAGAAGGGAAAATGAATGATATCTTCAGAACTGAGTCTTGAGTAAACATTTCCTCATTCCCCCAAATATTTATAGTATCTCCTAACCGACTTAATCATTTCTTTTGGTCCAAATTATTCATGAAATGGTCTAACTTTATAACTTAATGATTCCATTTGGTTCAAATTTTATCCCTTAATTCAAGATTAAAAAAATAATGGATATAATTATTTGGCCTAAGTAGCATCTATACCTATTATTCTACCTAAACTAAATAATCCTAATCCACGTTTTTTGTTTTGTTTTGTTTTGTTTTTCTTTATTAATTTATACTTAATTTTGATTATAGTGTGTATATATTTCCTTATTTATTATAAGTACTCTTTTCTCTCTTTAAGTAAGTGAACAATTGTCAATATTTTAGTTTCAATTGAAATTTCAATGTTACTATTACCAATTTTTAACAATAATATAATTGTTTAATTAATAACTCAAATTCTATCAATACTTTGATTTCAATGGTAATACATTTATTACGTGACTTTATTACAAAATTCTAATAATATAGATATTTAATTAACTACTCAATTCATTATTTCTTAATGGCTTATTCTTATTATTCTTTTAAATGTGTGAAGCGTATATCTCATTTTCTTTCTAATTTGGCGTACTATTATTCATTTCTCCTTTCTGAAAGAATTTTATAAATAAGTCAATATTTTATCATCTCTAATATTATTTATTTATTTATCTCATTTCATATTATTTTATGTTAAAATTTCTCCTAGGGTTTTGAGTTATAACCTGAAATAGTCGAAGAAATTAGATAAAAGAATATAATTTTAAACCTAGTTATTACATACGTACAAATTTCATTAATGTCGGGCTCACAAAATTAGTCTTTGTTCAGAATTTGATTGAATTAGTATACTAGATTTTTAGTATTTTTATTATACTCCATTGATTTTTTATGAAAAAGATAAGGCCATGAGCCCATGATCAAGCATAGAATAGCGGCAAACTCAATGGTATTCATCGTGATTGAATATATTAAAAGGAAGCTTAATTAGAGTTGAGTGATCATTGGAAAATTTTGCATATCTGTGGTTTATTTCAAAGGAAAAAGCTACGCTTTTATACAGGGAATTATTGAGTGAAGTTCACAGAATTTATTTAATGTAGTCGACTAGTTTGAAGTAATTTTTATCATTTTCTCTACTAAATTCACTTTATTTACTCAATTTTGAATGTCTATACTTTTAGCTGGTTTGTTCGTTACTTGATCATGAAGATTTATTGTGATTCGATTTCATTGTTAGTGTCTGTGTATTTTCCGAGCTCAAAATATTAATCCATAAATACATAGTAGTAAGAAATTATCTAGTTTCATTATTTTAATCTACAATTTTTATTGTTCATGATACATAATAAATAAAGTTTTTTGTTGAAGTTCTTCAAAGTAAAAAGTAGTAGACAAAGAGGTCCCTTCACTTTAAGGGTCCTATCAAAGAAGCCGCGAGATGGAGATTGCATATTTGAACCTTTGCAAGAGACAACACATTTGGAGATGGCCAACTTGGTATTTGCGTTCTTGTTAAAAGAATCTTGTTCTAGTAATTTTGTTCTACATGAATGCGGTTCAACGACACATCCAAGTAAGGCATGTGTTGTTCGGCCTAAACTTACGAAATTTAGCCTTTCATGTTTGCATAAAATGGGCAGGGACGGAGCCAGGGGACACGTCCAAGTAAGGCATGTGTTGTTCGCCCTAAACTTACGAAATTTAGCCTTTCATGTTTACATAAAATGGGTAGGGACGAAGCCAGGGGGCTAGAGGGGCTTCAGCGCCCGCCGAGCTGAAATTTATTGAAAATTTGGAGGTAAAATTTTTTTATCCCCCTCTAATATTAAGAAAATTTGGGATTTTTTTTTACATATCACCTTCTGCCACAAATATTTTCTGGCTCCGCCCCTGACAATGGATGTTCTTGCAGTATGTGTATGTTTGGGATTTAGCGCGATGTTGTTGCGCTATATTTTAATCGCGTTACAACTATTTTTTATTGAGTTTACAACCATTCAATTAATTTTTATTTATTTTATACATTTATGGATCAAAACTAAGCATTATAAATATTGACAAGATATGAAAAACACAAAAATTGGAGCATCGATTCTTGAAACCAATGATTTCTTAAAAGCCTAGTTTATTAAGCGCGGGTTTTTAAATATAGTTGCAATATGTAACAACGCTAGCTATAGAAAAATAGCTAAAGTGTACGATGGCGGTTAAAACCGCTGCAACAAAGTTTCACCATAATACCGCTTACTTAACACCGTCTTTTAAAAAAAAACAAAATCACTGCAATATGAACAAAAAAATACTGCTACACTGAGAGGGAGTTATGTGTTTCCAATAAAGTATACTAAAATATCATGTGATCAGACTCACTAGTAGAAAGCCTTCTATTAAAGGCGGCATTGCAAGACGGTTTTAAAAAATTTGCCTAAAAATGCGCTGCATAACAACTTCCGAACTCGAAAAATTTGATTCAAATCCTACCTTTGAGATTAAAGGTGGTTAAATCCCAATGGAAGGCGATTTTAATTTAACCGCCTTTAATTGGGGCCATTAAAGGCAGTTTAGGGTAGAATCACCTTTAATTAGCCTTAATTAAATGCGGTTAGGCATAACCGCCTTTAAAAACATACGTTTCCGAGTTCGGAATATAGATATGATCATACTTCAAAGCTTTAAACTACTGTTGGTTCCTTTAAAAAGAGCAGATTTATTTTCTGTGTTCGGACTATTTTTGGGTCTTATATACGAACTTAGAAATTATTCTAATCTGCATTTAATTTTTATAAAATTGAGTGGGGAAATAAAAGAGTGTTTAAAAAAACGACACTGGCATTTAATGTTCATAAACCCTAAAATATTGAAAAAAAAAGATCCATTTTCTTACCCTTCCATGGCATAGTGATTGTATATATTTTCAATTGCATCAATTTTCATTGGAGAAGGTTAGTTTTTATCTAAATCATGTACTTGAAAATATTTCGTTAATATTAAGGGTGATATGTTTAAGTTTTTAGCATGTAAATTTGTATGTTCAATTAGGGATTGAGAGTAGTTAGGGTTATGATTGTTGTTGATTGAATCCTAATGGATTGCATTGCAATTGACTTTTAGGATAATGGATCAAAATCAACTCATAGGTAATGATCTTAGAAAATCGACTTTCAGGATAATGGATCAAAATCAACTCACGGGTAATGATCGTAGAAAATCACCCGAGTACATGTCATTGTTTGAATAATTTATTTCATTAGCGTTTCAAGATGCTTCTAAAAGAGGTTCTATGCAAGCAAGATGCTCGTGTAAATATTTTAGAAATGATGCATTTTTAGTCCAGAAGAAGTTGCGGGAACATCTAATAATGAGAGGGTTCCAAACAAGCTACACTTATTGGGTATAGCATGGGGAAGTTGATGAGTTCTCCAATACGATTGAAGTTGAGAAAACATTGGGGTGATGAATTAGATTGCAATGTGGAGTTTGATTAGATGGTGGAATATATTGCAAGGGAGTTCAAAGGTAAACCGGAGCCGTTACAGACATTGTTTGGCGATAAGGGGACACCTTTGTACCATGGTTCAAAAAACTCAGTGTTGAGTGCAGCTTTGCGGGTAATGAACTTGATGGCGAAATCCGGATGGACTGACAAGTCGATGACTAAGGCTCTTGAGTTGTTCATGAATTTTCTTCCGGAAGGAAACCTAATGCTTGATAGGTTGGATCGGCAAAAAGAATTATATGCCCGATGGGATTGGAATTGCAAAATATTCATGCATGCTCAAACGATTGTATGTTGTATAGGGGGGAAGTAGATAAAGATATAGATAATTTTCGGATTCGTGGCGAGTCTCGGTACAAGTTGAAGAGAGGTGAGATTTCTGTGGGTTCGAAAGTTCCATCGAAATCAAAGAAAAAGACACCGGCAAAAGTGCTATGGTACCTACCTATAATCCCTTGTTTGAAGAAGCTATATGAAAGTAGGGAAGATGCTAAGATGTTGTGTTGGCACGCGGAAAGGGTTCGACTGGAGGATGATATGTTAATACATACTCCCAACGGTGAGCAATGGAAGAAATTCGATGCTTTGTACCCTAATTTTGGCAGTGAGTCCCGACATCTGAGGTTAGATTTGTGTACAGACGGTATAAATCCTTATGGTGATTTGAGTAGCACACATAGCTCATGGCCAGTTATGTTGGTAATTTATAACCTTCCGTCTTGGTTTACCATGAAACGTAAATATGTGTTGTTGTCTTTGAAAATATCTGGCCCGAAGCAACCGAGTAACGATATTGATGTGTACCTTACTCCTCCGGTGGATGATCTTTTGATGATGTTTAAAGATGGTGTTAGAACATGTAATGGTTTGGTAGAAGATTACTTCAATATGTAAACTATTTTATTTTGCACAATCAATTATTTTTCGGCATATGAAATTTTTGTCTGGATATTCAGTGAAGGGCCACTTTACTTTTCCAATTTGCGAGAAGGATACTGATTTTTGTCAATTGAAACACGATTGTAAAAACATTCATCAGGGTCATATGATGTTCCTTCTGGAGGGTCACCCATGGAATTTGGTGAAGAAGTGGTTCAATGGGAAGGTGGAGGGTGGATCAGCACCGGTCCCACTAAGCGGTATACAAATTTTTGAAAGTGAGAAGAATTTGGCAAATGAAATTGGGAACAAGAAAAAGGAAAGCTGTCGTAGATGAGAGTTGGAAGAAATGCTTTATTTTTTCTAGCTACCTTATTTGGATATCAACATGTTTTTTTAAGATACTCAAGTAATTTTATTTAAGTGCTTTAACATTTTATGTTGTTCATAAGCAGTACAAAAACAAGCACAAGACATGGGAGTGCAAATATTACGTCATGTTATGTGTGACTGAGTGCATACAAGAAGTCCGTGAAGATTTACTTGAATTTGACAAGGTTTGTGATTTTTGTGTACATAGTATTCCATATAACTAAGTTTTCAAAAAATTTACTAGTCTATTGTTATTTCCAGATTTTCAAACAGGATTCGAATCCCTACTCGCAAGATGATATCAACAATGCGGGAAATTCTTTGGTCATGCATCTAATTCTCAATAGGTCAGCAACCCTTGGGAATTCTGATATTGCTATAGTAGAAAAAGTTAGATAGAAATTGGATTGGTTTCCATGCATTAGATTAGAGTTACAAATCCCCTTCTCTCCAGTCTTGCCACACCCCCTTCTTCTTCAATTTTCCCCATCTTCCCATTAGGGGAGATAGAGAACAACAGTTTATTTTAATTTATGTATTGTAATTTAATAAGTGTGGGATTTGTCTCCATTAATTAGTTTTGTTCTTCAACCTGATCGATTAGATCATTGTGTTCGTGAAGGTAACTCGATTTAGTTGTTCAAGTTGATGTATTTTTCGCAATCTGCTTGTTCAGATCATGTGTTCATAATTTTGTTTGGTGTTTTTGTTTTTGGGTCTTCATTAATTTGGATTCGTTAGATATGTGTTTTTCAATGTGTTTTTAGTTTGGGCAGCATATATCGTGGTTGGATCAAGTGGTGTTACAGTTGTAGAAGATCTGTGTTTGGCGCAGTGATATTGATGCATGGTACGCTCCTCTCTGGCAAGTAATCATGATTTTTGCGGGAAGCAAGTTAATATCCCCGAGGGCGATGTTATAGTTTTTTATCGGATTTCTGATCTATAATAGTACAGATGCTCAGTCTGGTTGACATGTAATTTAGATATCCTTGCAATATGTTAGTTATTTCTAGATGCTAGTTAGGTTGGATGTCAATTCCACTCATTGTAATCGCCGCTGAGCGTTTTGCCCAACATCTTGGAATGATTGATTTTTCAAAAAAAAGTTAGATATAAATTGGAGCATAGAAGTATTGTAGTAGATTTGAATTTATTTCTATTCCTATCCATAGCTTATTGCTTGGTTAGCGTTATCCTTACTTACTATCTTGTATTGTGATACAATTCTGGCTGTTAATCAAGGCCGGTTTTGTGCCGGAAATTTTAGTAGATTCATTTTTTTACCAAAAGATAGGACAGTGCTACTGAGTCCAGAAATGTTTTCTGATCAATCACCATGGCAGCGATTTCAATTTTCAAGATCGGAACACAGAAGCCCGACAAGCCTTTTTAGTTAGGAAATCTTTGTTATTTCCAAGAAACGGAAAGCCACAAATGGATAAAACGGGGATGGAATATACATACGAGCTCAGACACTTATCCAAGCATATAGAAGGGCCGAAAGTCCATTTTCCGAACTCGTAAATCACATACTTCCGAGATCGGAAATACAAGCAACGATCCTACCAAGTGTATAACATTTTGGAACTTGGAAATGTGTAAAGGCAGTTCCTCCGACTTTTCATAGGCTGTTTTTAACTACATTCCTTGGTCTCGATTAAAGGAGGTTATTAGAACCGCCTTCCATGAGTGGCGATCAAAGACAGGACCATTAAATGCACTTTGAAAGTGTCTTTAATGGTCCGATAGAACCACCTTTAATGGAAAATTCCTACACTAGTGACTACACTTACCCTTCCATTCAATTACTAAAAGAAGATCTATCTAACAATGAAAATTTTTTAATATGCACATAGTCTTCATTAACATACCATATATATTTAGATTGTGTTTTTTTTTAAAAATCAATCATTCAAAGATATTGGGGAAAACACCCAACGGCGATTACAATAAGTGGAATTAACATCCAACCTAACTAGCATCTAGCAATAACCAATCTATTATAAAGATATTCAAATTACATGTTAACCACACTGATCTTATGTACTATTACAGATCAGAGATCCAATAAAAACTATAACATCCCGCTCAGGGATATTAATTCGCTTCCGCAAAAATCATGACCACTTGACGAAGAGGAGCGTATCAGCATCAATATCACTTTGCCAAACAGGGATCTGTAACACCACTTGATCTTGATCCAAAACACGATCTATATTGTCCAAACTGTAAACACCTTGAAAAATACAGATCGAGAATGGAACACATAATAAAGAAACACAAATGAAATATGAACACACGATCCGTAAAACTAGATCGAACAAAATAAATCGACATAAACAATTAGATTAAATGATCATTATGGACACATCAATCTAATCTATCAAGTTGATGAACAATACAAATGTTTGGAAACAAATCCATACTTATTCAATAACATAAACATTAAAAGTACATCAATTGAAAAAATTATTGTTTATTCATCTCCCCATAATAGGGAGATGGGGAAAAGAAAATGGAAGAGAGGAAGAAAGTCTAGCGGCGGTAGGGTTTAGACGAAGGAGAGGATGAGTGAAAGATATTTAGATTGTGTTGATTGATAAGATGGTTGAGAATTTATAATGTGAGGGGGGGATTTTTCTTCTACCATTCCAAATGAGTAGTGTATTGATATTAGGAGAATGAAGTTCAGTTATCCCATATAATCAAACAATAAAATTGTCCCCCTGGTGTGACGATCGGCGGAGTACGAACGAGGACCGGCGGCGCGTAAAGCAAAACACACGAACGGAGAATACGGCAGCGGCGACTCGGAATCGGACGATCACAGCCACCGGAGAAGGCAGCGGCGAGGCGGCGGACGGAAAATAGACGGAGAAGGCCGGCGATTGGCGGCAGCGCGTGTGGTGACGCGCGGTTGTTGATCGGTGGCGGTGACTCCGACTAGGCAGCGGAAAATTTATTCAGGGTTTCAGGATTTTAGTCTCTGATACCATGAAAATTTTACGTGTAATAATTGTGTGTTTATATTCATGCGCTTGGGTATATTATATTCTTGTACAAAAGACTTATAACATACTAGAAAAAAAATCTAATCTAATTAGAATTACAAGTAATATTACTATTCCTTAATAATATTCCATATCCTGCTGAGAACCTAATTTCGATATGCCAGGAAGCATATCGGTTCCAATGCTTATACAGACACTTCAAAGAAGCCGACGAAATTGTGGACATTTCCAACAATTGGAGAATCAAAAACCCTCATTCACAAAATCAACAAGAGAATTTCTATAATGAAGCCAATGTAATCCTCACAACCTTTGTCACTTACGTCACGGATTCGAATTCTTAGAAAGACAGAATTTTCTATAAGACCGCCTCAGAGCAATATCAAAGATTAATATTGTATGTAATATGGTGAAGTTTAATTAGGGATGAGTTCCAAATAGAATTTATAGAATGTTTGGGGTATAAGGAGAGATCTGGGTGTAAATATCAATTTTTGGGTGGTGGACATAAATAATTATGGAACTAATGATTCCCGAATCCTATTACAAGAATCTCGTGGGTCAAGAATTCAGATCAAAGAAATTTTCCGGTTGACTTTTCTCCCCATTTCCTCGCCATGCACGCATTATTACTACCAGTTTTGATGTTTCATTTCCAGTAGTTGGTGTTGTAACCAAACCTTGTGATTTGTTTCCAGGATTGTTTTTTCCACTCAAACCATGTGTTTTTAAGTTAAATTTTAATCTTTTAATGTAAAATTTTGTGTTAGCTTTTCTGCTTATCGTTTTAAAATTAATATCCATGTTTTTCTGAATATTTTATTTTAATTATGTATAACTAGATATTTTAATAGTGAAAATTAATATTTTAAATTTTAATTACTACTTTTTTACATCAGTGTTACATTTTGATATGCACTCGTGTGTTAAAATCCATGTGTTTTTATTTTATTATTTACTTCTTGTTTATTTTAACTTACACCCTCCGTCTCAACTAGAGTTGCACTCTTGATTTTTGTACGTCGTTCAATAGAAAGGTTTGACCGTTAATATGTTTAACTACGTATAATAACGACAATTAAAAAGTTGATATGTAGAAACTACGTGTTACGACGAATTGCACAATATCATATACGATAGTATTATTGTTCATATATGTATTTAAATATATGATTAAAATTTGATAGAGAATAATATTCAAAAAATAAGAGTGCAAGTTCTCGATACAGTAGTAAAGTTGCATGTGGACAACCTTTTTCTGGTTCAGAGCAGTACTTGGGTGAAAACTTTGAGCAAACTCAAGAGAGAATGGGTATTGAGGAAAAGATTCATTAAGGGCCGAAAGCTTGCTAAAAAGCCACTAGTACATAAACAAATGTAAAACCAATTTTGGAGCTTAATTGCAACTCGCCAAAAGCCTAATTGAGCCAAAGAAAATGTAAAATCCATGTGTTTCTATTTGATATTTATCTATTCTAATTTAATGTATTATTTAATTTATTTATTCGATGTTTAAGAATTTTCATTTGATTTGATTTTAATATTTGATTTGATGTTTTACCATTTTAAATTTTTGTATTTTTAATTTTAATGTTTAATTATTTTATTTTGATATGTATATTTTAGTGTTTTATTTGATGTTTACTGTTTCATTTTGGCGTGCATATTTAGTGGTTTTATTTGATATTTAAAATATTCCTATTTGATGTGTTTATTTAGTGTGTTTTATGTTTAATTATACTGATTTTATACGCATTTTTAGTATTTTCTTTGATATATTTCAATATTTTATTTGATTTTTAACTAATTTAAATTGATATATCATAATTTTACTTTGAGCTATATAGATTAGGCCCAACTACAAGAGGCCAAAATTAACAAGCAAGTGGCCAAACTTGGATCACAAACGAGGATCTAAAAAGGGCTGAAAACGCAGGTCGAAATCAACTTCGGGCGTTGGGAAAAACAAAATCTTCACCCCAAGAAACGGATTCAGTGGACCGAAAATCTTCTCCGACACCAATGCCCTACGATCCCAGAAACCTGCACTCGACGACGACACTGTGCAATCTACAGTGAAACCATATAATCGATGGCGACCCCTTCAAACTCAACGGAAGCCCTAAACCAAATATCTGGTTTCCTACCCATCGAAACCCGCCATTTTGATTATATGGTGACATAGAATAAGAGCAATATCGTGGCGAGCGATGATTTGCAGAAATATCCGCCAAAGATTTGCAAAAAACAGAAGCATCGCGCGAAGGAGAACGATGGTTTCGGCATGAGAATGATAGCTGATGGTAGTAAAAACTAGATTGAGCACCGCCACCTAACCATTCATCGTGACCTAAAAAACAAAGCCCCGGGACTTGCCCGGGAAAAGATTCTCCGATGGTAAAGTCAGTCTCAACATGTGTAATGAAGAAATAATAAAGCCCATAAATGTAATAGGAGAGATACTTGAGTATATATATTCTAGCAAGTCTAGGGTTTTCATTGGATTATTCTTTAACTCAATTGGGTTTTATGACTACTCATTATTTTTACCTTTGGCTTATTATTAATGTGTCACTCAAAACTATGCACCATCAACAGCTTATCTCAATTGTTTGCAAATTAGTTCCTGGATTTCAACGCATATTTTTTAAAATCGACCTCGAACTAAAAGTATTTCTTTTTAGACACATGAGTTTGAAACCTAATTTTTTTTCCTTACTTGTAATTTACCCCTTAATTGTATCATGACACGGTCTCGAATAGACAAACTTATTCAAAGGACCAAAATGATATCGGTAGTCGTTTTGGTCGCCCACCACCTATAGAGTCCAATTATGCCGACTTTCCAATGAGATCACTGACAACATCTCTGCTTCAAGCTGAATATTGACAATCATTTACTGCCTTGATTATGTACGTGCACGTGGCTAGACTCATATTCGAATTTGTAAAAACTATAAGATAGATGTACTTCTTCTTTCAGGCAGACATAAACCAGATCTTGACATAACTTATGAAGTAAACTACGCTTCAGGAATCGCGATGAATTTTATTTTCAACTTTATCTTCAAAGTTTCAAGGAAAACAATTCATATAGCCCATTAGTTGGCCCATTATGTTATGTACAAGTAATCTATAACAATATGCATATCGTTTTCTTTTCTTTTTTTGGATAAATCGTCACAAAGATGAGGGTTTATAGGGCATTCATCTCTTTTCTATTAATCTCAATTTGCACAATGTGGGATTACATCAGATGATGTTATGGGATAAATGTATTTACACAGAGGCGCTAGCTAAATATGACAATTATAATCTAAATTCTCAGTAGCAACGAGAGAGATACACACATGCGCTATTCAATATTAAATTTTAAACAAATGTCTATATGGTAATGAGAGTGGCACACAGAGGATTAGTGGTTGACGGTGTGTAGTTGTCAGATAATATAGACCAGAAACTACCAGACAAAACCAGAAATGGTGAAGCATCAAATGAAACGCATGCAAAATGTTCCACCCACACTTCTGATCAAATATTGAGGCAATCAAAGAAAATAAAAAAATGAAGCTCCCCCACTAAAAATCTAATTCGTCTCCATTTAACCCGTTTGACTCGTTCCCTATACTAGGGGACTAAAATCGGTCATTTTAATTGCCAGAAATATTTTTTGTCGGTGTAAAATAGTCACTTATAATGCATAGAATTATCTCTAACTTGGTTCCAAAAGGATAATCCTAATGGACCAAATTCTACAGATTTGATTTAAATCCTCAAAAATAATGGGATTGCCAATAATCAGTTGTTTTAATGACTTTGACTTAGATTTCTTGTTTCCATCATTGAATCTTTGGATAACGGATTTTGAGTGAATAAAATTTTATCGGAAAATAGATCGCCGGCAAAATATTCATTGACGGTGATAATTCCTACCCGGTACTAAAATCCAAAAAAACTTTTTAAATGTCGTCAAAAATAGTTTTTCTATTTTTTTTCTTCTGGCCCGAGTTAGTCGAGTCAAGTTTTAGCCACAAGTTAGTCAAGTCAAGTTTCGAGTTAAGGTCGGTCATACATTTGATTTTTTATTCAAGTTCTCGGGTCAGGCATTAGGCCTAATTATCGAGTCGGGTTTTGTGTCCGGGTTAGTCAAGTCGAGTTTTCGGTTTGATTTGTCGAGTCAATTTTTGGGCACAAGTTATCGAGTGAGGTTTCATACTTATGTTAGTCAGGTCGAGTTTTTGGTCCAGGTCTACCAGACTTTGGATTTTAAGCCGGGGTGGCCGGGTTAGGTTTCGAGCTTGGGTTGTTGAGTTGAGTTTTTAGTCTAAGTTAGTCGGGTTATGGGCCTAGGTTGTCAGGTCAGATTTTTAGTCGGGGTTAACAAGGCCAGGTTTCAAATTTAATTTTTCGGGTCAGGTTTTGAGCTTGAGTTGTCGAGTCGAGTTTTAGGCCCGAGTAATTTGGGTCAGCTTTCATGTCTAGATCAACCTAACTTTGGGTTTTCGGTCTCGGATTTTCAGGCCGGGTTTTGGGCTCGAATTGTCGCAATGGGTTTTCGACCCAAGTTATTCGGGTCGAGACTTGAGCCCATATTAGTCGGGTAAAGTTTCTAGTCCGGGTCAGTAAGGTCAAATTTTCAAGTCTAGACTAGCGGGTCAAGTTTCAAACCTAGTTTTTTGGGTCAAGTTTCAAGCTCGATTTTGGGCTGGGTTTTTTAGTTGGGTTGTAGGCCTGAGTAAAAAGAATCAGGTTCTAGTCTAGGTCAACCAGACTTTCGTTTTGGGATCGAATTATCTGGTCGGGTTTTGGCCCGAGTCAGTCGCTTCGGGTTTTAGACCTTATTTGGTCGGGTCAGATTTCCTACCTTGGTTTGTAGGATTGGGTTTAAAGTTCGGTTTGTTGGGTTTGGGTTGTCGAGTCGAATTTAGGTCTGGGTAGGTTGGGTCAAATTTTGGGTCTAAATCGGCCAGACTTTGGGTTTTGGGCTTGGGTTATTTGGTCAGATTTTGGGCCCTGGTTGTCGAGTCGGATTTTGGGCCCGAGTTAGTTGGGTCAAGTTTTGGGCCTATGTTTGTAAGGTCAAGTTTCGAGGCCAATTTTTTGGGTGGAGTTTCTAGCCCTGTGTTGTCAGGCTTGGTTTTGGGCTCGTGTTTTTTAATCAGGATTTAGGCCAGGGTAAGTTTGGTCACGTTCGGATCTAGGTTAGTTAAGGTTTTGGGCTCGAGTTTTAGTGTCGGGTTTTGGGCCTAGGTTGTCGAGTCGGGTTTTTAGGCTCAAGTTAGTCTGTCAGGTTTTGGGCCCAGATTGGTTGGGTCAGGTTACGTGCATGTGGTTAGTATGGTCAGATTTTGAGCCAGGTTGGTCGGGTCAAGTTTCATACCTGGTTTGTCGGGTCAATTTTGGGCCAATTTGTGGGGTCGTGTTTCCTTCCCGAATTTTCAATTTGGGTTTTGTGCTCGGATTTTCAAGCAGGTTTTAGGTTGGGTAAGTCTGGTCGGGTTTTAGGTCTGTCGTACTTTGATTTTTAAGCCCAGGTTGTTGGGTATGATTTTGGATCCGGGTTATCGACTCGAGTTTTGGGCTCAAGTTGAGTCGAATTTTGGGTCCCGGTTGGTCAAGTTGGGTTTTGAATCTGGATCAATGTAGATATGATACTCTCATCGCCTCAACCCTTTCTTTACACTCTTTGGTCAACTTTCTCAGACCATGTTTGACCGCCGATAATTTTAGTTACGTATACAAACGGTGTATTAAAATTTAATATATAGTAAATACATGATGAAGGAAATCTAACAGTATCTCACATGATGGCATTGGTGCTTATATACTAAATGAAATTTATTATCAAACGTGCCTTGAAAAAATTGACCAAAAAGTATGCAAAAAAAGTTAGGACGGATGGAGTAGTATATGTTGAAAAATAAAAAGATCTCCCATGATTCCATTTTTTCTTGAGTTAAGTGCCCATACGACCCTATATTTTGGTTGAAAGTGTCAATCTAACCCTGTAATTTTTGAAAGTGCTATTATAACCCTATTGCTAATCTAACCCTAAGAACCTTAATTTAGCTGGAATTTTGTGAATTGACTAATATACCCCTGTTTTAAAAAATAATATTGAAGAAAATGTGAAAGGACATATATGCCCCCATTGTCTATTAACCACAAAAAATTCCCTTTTCTCTTTCCTTTATTCCTCTTCATCTTCTTCTCTCATTTTCTTCGTCACTTTTCTGTCCCACCCATCTTCTTCGTCTCCGGCAATAAAGGAGTAGACGGATGGCGGTGTGGGGGCACGTGGCAGGGGTTTACTACCGGTGCGAGGCGGAGAAATAGGGACTCATCGGCTAGGGCTAATGTCTTCGTCGGCGAAAGTGAGTTTTTGGTCTTCGTCGGCGACAGTGGGTTTTTGATCTTCGCCTTCACCGGCCAAGGGGGTTCCACCGTTTTGAGGCTAGGGTTTCGATGTCGGTGGTGGTGTTGTGATTTGGTGGTGGGTGAGGTCATAGGGGTTCCACTTTGGTTTTTTGGTCTTCGTCTTCGTCGGGAAAGAGGGTTCCACCGTTTTGAGGCTAGGGTTTCGACGGCAAGGGTGGTGTTGTGATTAAGTGGTGGGCGAGGGCGGAGGGACAGTTGGAATGTGGAGAAGGTGATGGAAACACCGGTCAAGGGCGGTGGCGGGTGGCAGTGGCGAGGGTGGCTGTGGCGGTGTCGGGGGGGGATGAGGCGGCGGGGAGAA
>JAULKM010130845.1:0-19500 GCA_032355605.1 Rubia tinctorum
AGCAATCTTTCATCAAAATTATAACAAAAGAGATGTTAAATACTTAAAAAAATACATGCATTTTGGAGTCTCATCAATTATACACGGTTGTATATTGCTTATGGAAGAGAAACTTGGCACGAAGGTACGGCAAAAGTTTTGACAAACTGAGACATATGGTATGTATGTATGCATGCTTATTTATGCTAGTTCCATGATATTCATGCTTATGAGAATAAATTTTGATATGGTAAGAAATCATATTTGATTCTTTGCATGAAAGACTAGATTAACATTAGAAACAATTCCATGAGTTTGGAAAATTGAATCAAACATTATTCCTTTTGATTATCGAACTACATGGAAGCAGTGCATATGTTTTGAAATTATGAGACATGTTTAATCTCCTAAGCCCTCAAAATTTTGTAGTATTTGTTTAAATACTTGGTCAAATGTAGAAATACCTATTTTGCATGGTATAATAATTTGGTTATAAGGGTTGCTCGTGTTGGTTAAAAACAATTCAAACCAATTGGTTAGAACGTGCTGCTAGTGATTAATTGCTTTATATGCTTGGTTTGAGAATCTTATTCGATAAAATGGTAAACTTCATTTGCACATAAATATGAAATCTCTCGGCGAGAGTGTAATAAATTTGTGCATGAATGAAATATGTTTAATTTGGTTATTTTATCCATGATGTATTCCCTTATATTTAGGGGTTTGGTTTAGATGCATGTTGTGTCTAAAATTGTGTTATGCTTTCATATTTTATGATTATATTAATTGTTTGAGAAAGTACCATTTTGATGAATTGAAGGTTTGACGATGTTATTCCCAATAATTGGCTATCTTGATTGCTTGATTGCCTACGAGCATACGACACACGATTGGAAATTTTTGGGTTGCATGAATAGAGCACATGGGCTCGACATTTAACATATTTTGGTTATTTTGTATGACCTTGACAAATATGAACATTAAGACATTAGTTTACGACTTTGTCTTGGGTATTGGTTCTTGTGAACCATGGCATAAACCCTAAAGCATGAATTATCATAACTATGCTAAAATTATGGGAATATCTCAAGAATTTGGTTGAGAAACCTAAGAATCGCGAGATTGGGAATCCTAAGACTTTAGGTCAAATTTCTTGATGTATGGTTGAAAATCTAAGAATCATGAGATTGGGAATCCCAAGACATTTGGTCAAATCTCTAGATTTTTTGGTTGGAAAACCTTAGAAATATGAGATTAGGAATCCTAAGACATTTGATATGGGAACCCAAGACACGAGTTTTCGAGAAACATAAAACGTGTGGGAATATTAAATAAAACAGCCCAATATGGGAGGTAGATGAAAAACTAAAAATTCAATGATCATGTGAATTTTGATAGGTACTCTAGATGAAAAGTCATTACGAGAAACTTAAATAAAATTGATCGAGTCGAGAATGCAAGGAACTTAAACTCTGGTTGAGAAAATTCAAATTTGAGTCGGGAGGACCTTAACTCGAACTAAGAGGGTAAACTAAAGATTGAGTCGAGCAATGCAATCGAACTTAAGTAGAGCAATGCACTCAAACCTGAGTCAAGCAACCAACTCGAATATATTTCAAGCACAAAGGCACTCAAGTTGATTCAAATGGGCATGAAATTGTGTGGAGTTAGTAAACTCACACTACACCCTAATGAGAGTTAATCGAATCAATGATTGTTTGATAATAAATTTATGGTAGTGGTCACGGGAGGATGAACTATTAATTGATATTGGGAAGTTTAATTATCTCTAATTCTAAGAGATTTGAAGGAATAAGAGTGATTTCACCAATAAAATATCAATACATGAAAGTCTTATGATTTTTTTAAAGGATATAGGCCTGAAAGAAATATTATTGGTAAGAACCTAGTGTTTGATTCGTTATTGAACACACAAGACATTTAGTAAGTGGAGTTGTAAATTAACGAAACCACTTACGTGATGCATAGAAACCCTATGTGGTTATATGTAACCATGACGTTGAATACATAGAATCCTTTGGTGAATATGATTCACAATCAAAAAAAACATTTGCAAGGTCACGTGGTGGTTGAATGAAATTGCTGAAAATGATCAAAGCGATGTGGGGGAGCCTTTACGTTGGCTGGTGATCTTTAAATAAGATACCCTAAGAAGGAGGAAAATAAAACTCCTCACCAAGCCATCCTACAAGTTCTTTCGAATTCGGGGGTTGACGTATTGCGAAAGTAGTAAAATGATACTTAAACATTATATTTACTAAATATGTACAATGTTGAACTGCTATCAATTTCTTGAAATTTCACAAGAAATTATATACGAAAATTATAAATACATCTTGATGGAAAGTTTACTGTGGAAATTTCTGATAGGGATCCCGATTTATCATAAATGGACTTATGAGTCTATAAATGGAATCAGTAAGGATCGAGGATAAACCAACAAAGGAAACGAGATTCCATGAAATGATCAAGGGAGAGATTGATTTACCACGTGAGGACAAATCACTTGAGTGCTAGTATATTTGAGCAATTCGTAAGTATATTTGTGTACTTGGTGGATGCTCTCAAGATGTGAGAATAAGTCCAAGGGTGATGATACTTGATATCGATGCTTTATGAAAGCTAGAAGTACATCTAATGGACCTAAATGATTATTTAGAGATTTAGATATCAAAATATGAATAGAGAAATATGAAAAGCTCAATGCTCCAAAACGACCCATCATTTGACCAAACTAATTGCTTTTTAGCCAATAATATTGAATCAATGAGTTTGATGAAGGCGTATACTCCAAGGGACACGAAAAATGACCATGTCATTTATGTCTTTGAATTGATGATTTTCTTATTGATGAAAAAATTGATACGATGATTGAGTCTCTTGGAGATATGTCGTATTCAATGGAATAGATCAAAACTTGTGAGTTACCTTTTGTAAAGGCGAGGTATCTCTTAAGAACATAACTTAAGAGTCATTGAAAGTCTGAATTACTTATTAAAGAGTACATTAGACACTGCTTACAATGGAAAGAAAGATGATACATGCGTAAACAAGAAATGATGCTTGGAAACAAGAAGAGTGTGTGACTCGTGGATATGGCTTGATTTTGTAGAGATATAATTCTCTCTTGCTAGATTCATAGAGGAATCTAATTCCATTGTGTTGGATAAGATTGTAGAAGCTATTCCATTTAGTGGGGATACCCTAGGATGACCAAAATATGTGTATGCCTATTGGTGTAGCGTAAATCCATATCGATGATGGTGTGTCTCGACATGACAAAGACACTATACCATTAGATGAATACTCTCTACGAGAACTATCCATGTTGACTATGTAAGGTCAACATGATAAGAGTTGTGATTCTTTGACGATAAGGAATGAATTGATTTCTTGACGAGGAAACTGAATCAAGAGTTAGTTGAGAACTCATCGAAAGGAATAAGACTAAATCCAATAAATGGTGGGTTACATATTTGGACGCCCAAACTATGTGACTGGAGATCTTAAGATCTAGTTTCAAAGGGACAACTAAACTGCAAAGACCCATCGTGATCACTGTGGGGGTTTCATACCTACTGTCTTATTCCTATGATGAAGAAACAGTGATGTGAATAGAGGTTAAGCATTAAATTTCTTTTAATGATTCAAGGAATCGAGTGTGTAGTACTTGAAAGAACGCAATCGTTTATGGAACTACTCTTACGCCAAGAATCACCTATGTAAGCGAGAAGTGTGGCCACTTCAAAAGGGAATTGTTGGGATGCAATTCTTTAGAAATCTTATAGACCTAGGTGTGTGCTATGGCCTGATTAATGGACACCACCAAGGAAAGCGCAAGGGCTAGGAAAGATGTATATGGGAAGTGCATTATCATTCACACAAGAGGTAGGGGAAGTTCAAAGACACCGTCGTCTACTTCCTAACCAGTGGGCTAATTGTACTCTCTCAAGGGAAAGTTTAAAGGGTGACACCTACTTATCCTATGCAGCATCTATGCCATCGAAATGAATCTATCACCAAGTCTATCTCCATGTCTGACGTTATTGTTTTGATTCCTAAATCAATATCTATTCATGTGGGGGATTGTTGAAAATTGATGGTTAAAAGGTTGAAATTTGTCAACTTTTGGGCATATTTTTTAATGGGACCTGAATAGATATAGGGTCAGTGAATGTCATTTTTGGTTTATCCTAAGCGAGTACTACAAAATCAACTATTTAAAATATCAAAACGGATCAAGGGTGAATGATGAAGTATATTTCGAAATGTTACACTTGAAAGAAAAAAATTGGGTGTAATTTGGCCAAGATTATTTTTTCTTTGGCTGTCTTAAACGCGTATGGACCGCATGGAAGTCTCTAGAAGGCCCAAGCGAGTAATATATATGGATTTTCTTGTGTGTAATTATTAAGAGATAAGAACAAAAAGATTCCATATTTTGCGTGATATCTTTTCTGAAATAAATATGCGGTTTACCATGTTTAATACGCTGAAAAATATTTTGCAAATATTTCTTCCATTTCCAGCAGATTTAATTCGAGTATTCTAGGAATGCTCTCGGATTTGATGAGTTGGTGATTGGAGAATAATTTTCTCTAATTACAGAAAATCATAATATCACGTTTCCATGATTAGGGTGTCATAGATCAGTATAAATAGAGCCTCTAAATCAGTCAGGAAACTAGCACCATTTCTCAAGTCTCTCCATATTCTAAACTTGGGTCTTCTTTATGTCTTTCTCGAAGTGTTCGTCCGTTGCTCTATCGAGGTGATAGTCCTTCGGGCCTTGCGTGAATCGGAGGTAACTTTTACGTGTTAATTGTTATCTTCGGTGGTTTTATCCTAGGGAACGATGTCCACAAAGGGACTCATTCGTTTCAAGGGCAGCGAGTTTACTCGTGACTCCATCACTTTGTTTTACTTGAAACGTGATTTATTTATTGTTAATAAATCTCTTGTATGTTTTAATTATTCGTAATTTAAACTCTCCGAATAAATGCCTGAATAATTCTCAAAAGTTTATTATTCTAGAATATGTAAATTACTTGTTCAATTTTCATTACTCCCTATGTACCTACTTATTTTGCAGCCTAACTTTATGGCACTGCTAAGTGCCAAAGTTTAACCGTATATTTGAATAGATATATAAGAAATAATATTATCGTATGTGATATTGTTAAATTCGTCGCAACAAGTAGTTTCTAAAAAGTAACTTTTTATTTGCCGTTATTATACGTAGTTAAACATATTTAGGGTCAAACATGTGTATAGAACGGTGTGCAATGATTGGGGGGTAATTTAAGTTGGGACAGAGAGAGTATTTAATTTTCGCATCATATAATCAATATGTATCCAACAGAAAAATGGTCGAATAAGCCAATCCAACATCTAGTTGTTTGCAACTAGCAAAATGGACTTCATAAAACTTTTAGTTAACAACCGATGCCGGCAACATGTATGTGCATTAAGTTGGTACCAATTAGTATGATAGCGGATATCGGTTATACTATAAATAACCGATACTGGAGAGGTGTCGGCAAGCATTCGGTAATAATTGATATTTAAATATGTAAGTTTTTTCAGTAGATGAGCGATTGTGCACCATAACCGAAATGATACAGACTTCGCTAACTTGACTTCGGCCATATATACTCGATGTTGGCTACATATCAGTGTTGTTTTCTATTAGTTAATGACAACACCCGACATTAGAATGCATGACTCCTATCATTTCATTGTACATAGTCGACAAGTGGCCAGGGCTGGTGTGCTTTCGTTTTGGCCGATATGACACTAACATATTTCCGATGTCGACCATTTAATTTTTTTACCTCAATTAAACGAAAATTGAGGTAAAAGATCTGTTTTCCTAAGTTTTCTTATCCCAAAAAAAATCATGATATAAAGGGTGAAGTAAAATATCTGTTTACTACAATAGTGTCCTGTCAACTCCCACCTCCATAGTATTTTAATACAAGAAGATGATATTCCTGGCCTTCAATTATTGAATTTAATTAACAAGTTGTACATTTGGCCAACTCCTGATCTCACTCCGGCACCTGGTGCTTGGCCAAACAACCGGATAAAACATTATGAATCACGAGTAACTAGCTAGTTCAGTGCCTCTATGAAAATTGAATAATGACCGGACAAAAAATAATTATTGGAGGTGACTGGTGATCCATGAAAGACGACAAACTTGCATATTTATCGATGTTGATCGACTCTTAAACTTGTATTCACTCTCGTTTTGAATAATTGATCCTCTTTAAATTAATTTTTTTTAAAGTAAAATAGGTGGAGGAGATTGCACAAGAAGAGTAAAAAGTTAATTGAATAGATGAAATTAATCTTAATTTTGCCAAAAAATAAATATGTCAATATAAAAAAAATCATCCCAAAAAAGAAAATACTGTCAATATAAAAATACCGGAGTGAGTATGAAATAAAAGCTCAGCGCTCTCGAGCTTTTCGATAGAGCTAAGGCCATATTCAATGGTACAGAACGCTAGTGGTCTCTTATCAATTAATTATATTATTTTTCTCAATCTTTCTCTTCCACCCCACCCTATGAGACCACTTAAGAGACCACCATTTTTTCCTCCACAGTAGTAAGAGACCACTCTCTACTATTCATGAATTTCACTTGATTTTCTCTATCATACTCATTAATTTTACCATTAACATTTAATTTAAATAAATTTGTACACCCGAAAAATGTTGAATGCGGAATTTAATAAAACATTATAATATTTAAAATTGAATTTCATTTTCTTCAAAAATTACTAAATAATTCGTTTGTTTAGTTCTTGTATATATCGTCCTTCATTTTTAAAATATAAAATTAATTTAGTTTTTTAAAGAAATTAATTTTAAAATTTTAAATAAAAATAAACAATAAGAGAAATTTAATTTTAAAAAATTATTACATTAGCAAACCCCAATTGTAACAACTAGAAAAATTACATAAAATAGTTAAATAATAAAATATTGATCTAGATTGATCAATTATTACAATTTAAAATTTGAAATTGATCTAAGGTGACCAATTATTACAAATAGAAAACTGAAATATTGATCTAGTCTAACCAATTATTATTAACAGAGGACAAAAGGTGGGTCACGAGTGATCTCTTGGATGACCTCTTAGCAAGAGACCAATGAATGGTCTTTTAATAAGAGACCGCTCTAAAGACATTATTGTGGACATTTTCGATCTATAGAGTGGTATGTTAAAATTAAAAGACAACCATTACACGTAACATTACACATGCCCTATAGGTTATATTCTTTCAAGCCCTACCCCACCTCCCGATCATGACTAGATTCACATATTGCCAAAGTATTTTAAATTTGGCGGGCGGTACTGGGACGACATGGTCTACCAATGAGTCTAGGTTAGAATTCTTAATTATATGCCTAGTGACTTGAATGAATGGAGTGCTCTTATCTCAGGATGGATTGGCTTTGTCTCCCCGCTTTATTATTTACTCCGACTCTGATCATGAATCTATCTATATATGTATATATACCATGATTCTGATCATGTGCTAGTTATAAGCTGTAGATAGAACTAATTAGAAAACCCAAATTAAGCAAAATGCTTTATTGGAAGTGTGAACTAATTAGAAAACCCAAATTAAGCAAAATGCTTTATTGGAAGTGTTTCTTTTGCCTTGCCATTTTTCTACTTATGACTGTTACATCGGAAAGTCGGCTTCTTTTAGAAACAGAGAAGGGAGTGATGAATCAAACTGAATATTCTGAAGCATTTTTGAAGAGAAGGAAGGCATCCCAGTTAGTATCTCAGGCTAAAGTCGAAAGCGTTGGAGATCATTATTACAAGCCCGCACGCGCTGCTCCGGCCGGCCCTGACCCGTACCATCATTCCATGATCCCATAGTTCAGAAGAGCTGATAGGTGCATGGGATCAGTAAGAGAGTTTTAAAGGATTTTCATGTCCCTCGTGTAATGGGAATATGTTCTGCAAACACCGTTTGTACGAAACTGGTTGATTTGGTTGGCTCCTTTTGAAGGAATTGGTTTATTAAGGATATCTGGCCGATTTGAGCCAATATAAGAATAATGTAATGGAAGTGCCATGCTTTTACTGACCTCTTTTATTGAATATTCGTTCGTGACAGAGATGGCACTTGTCCGTATCATAAAATATTCACTACTCTCACAGATTAAACTTTTCAACACGAAGGGTGTAACTTTCCCCTGATATGTAACTAGACAGGACGGAATCAGAATTTTAGTGTGACAGGAGCTAGTTAATTAACTTTTAATAAAATAATATTAAATAAAAATAATTTTATTCAATCTAATGGGGTTGAAGGATATGTTTTTGAAAATAATTGATAGCCACAATTTTAAAAAATTTGGTAATGGATGAAGGGTAATTTTCAGAAATCAATACCAGGGTTGAAACCACCTCCAACCCCCTCCTCGATGCAAGCCGTTAATAGTTCAGTTTCATCAGTATTAGGCATTGATGGTACGTAGTAACAGTTAAATTGGAGTGAAAGGTGAAATTCTTCGTCCTCATGACCCCAAAATTCTTGCAAATGAAATGATGAGATGGTAAATTACGACGTCCAAAGGTCAACTACCCGGTGATCACTTCCTGATACCCAAAAGAAACCTTCTTATTTGAGAAAATGAAGTTAGGGGGAGGGGGGGGGGGTAAGGAGGGATAGTGATTAAGAAACGAGTTGAACAACTTTTTAACATTACACAGACTGCAAATATAAATCACTTCTCCATATATTATTTTCCAGAAAGAGAATCCCTATACATAAGCACAAACTCCTTTGTACATATCTTCCTAAAATAGGACTTTTATAGATTGTAAAAATAATTCTTAGCCTAAAAATTCTAGGATAATTATGAGATTAGTAACCTATAAAGTTTATAACTTTCAATTTTAAATTAAGAGAATATAAGTGTAGAAGATCAAACTTGTTAATAAGGTTGACGTAGGTGAAGTTGGTTTAAAATTGAACTTAAAAGGATTAGATGTGAGAATTTCAGTTTTGCCGTACTGTATCTTCCTGAATTCCCCTCTCTATACACGAAGAAAGCTCTTTATCTCCCTTTGGACTAGCAAAACCCTAATCCAAGCTGAGGGATTGCCACCGCCAGAAAACTCACTCGGGCCGGCCCCCCCCCCGCCCCCCCCCCCCCCCCCCCCGTCAATCCTATCAACAATACTTCGGGGACCCCTCTATGTCACTGGTAATTTGGTACATAAACACAAATAATTTAGTTTCCCTGACTGCCGGTGCCTAAGTATGAGAGTACTAAATGGTTCTTACAAAGGTTCCGTTACCCAATACCGGTGCTGGATATAAATACCAGCACCTATTTCTATTACTGGTGATGAATTCACTGTTGCGATGGGTGTCCTCCATAACCAGGCCCGGTAGAGTACTACTTCTGCTAGAATGACATATCACCTACCAGTGCTTAACAAAATATACCGGTGTTGATATTGACCGGCACTAATTGATCGTTGCTGGTGCTAATTGTACAATTGATGTCTAGTGTTATTATTTTTTTAGCACCGTTTCCAATCAAGCATCGGTATAAAAAATAATTGTCGGTGCTTGTGATTAGAAGGATCTAAATGTTACATCACTGGTATGGAAACGAATTGCTAGTGCTTGGGCTTAGAAGGATGTAAATTTTCCCGCAGCGTTATTAAATGTTTTACAGGTGCTCATTTTTCCAACAACGGTTCGTAATTTGAAAACCGGGGTAGGTTTTGTTTTGCATTTGCAATGCCGTAATATAATTTTTCCTGGCTTATCCTGGGTCGAAACTCGGGGAAACATCACAGAAGAAACTCATAACAGTCGAAAACACAGAATCTAATATAGTTTGAAAGGAAACAAGATTAATTCTAAGCAAGAAAAAATGAATAAACTAAAAACTAAACAAGTCTAAAAAGATAATCCATCCACAATAAACAAAATTAAAACAAGTAAATTTGTATGAAATCAATTTTTAATCATCCATTTTACAGCATGTGGTACATAGAAGTCTTGCATTCTTTGGCATATACGACCATCCAAGCCTGACACCATCTATCGGCTACATTTGCTACCTCCTTTCCATTGTATGCTCCATTTGTCGGGGGAAATATTTGTTATGTACAAAAAAAACTCAATGATTAATCACGTGAAAGTATTTAGTAAGTAAAAGGAACTAATGTTTAATTTGTAAATTTTTGACCTACCTCTATAATATTTGTAGAGGTAGTATTGAGCACAAGTTCTTCCATGAACAGGAGGACGCAGTACCCTCATTCCCAAACACTCTCCTGAAGTCGGTACTGCAAATGAAAAATCAAATTAAACGTAATCGTATTAAATAATGTTTGAAATGTAGGGACTCTTAGATTGAATGACTTACATCAATGTTTCTGATTTTCTATGTGTAATCCAGAGATGGTTATATCTTTCTCTTCTCCCTTTGATATTGGCATGCTTTCCTGGTAATGTTGAACTTTTAATGGTTACGTAACTCACACTCTTAGATGTTAAAATTAATACATAGAAAAGAATGAAAGTACCTGGAAATGAGTTGGTCTTCAAGAATGTTGAGGGGTTTTATTCCTCCAGGCATCGAGTCAAGGGTAAAAACTTTGTCCATACTAAGTACCAAGATCGCTGCGTTGAAGAGAAAGTAACACTTGAATGAATTTGTAAGCGGTGAATAATTTTCCATAGTTAAGAAAATTGAAAAGTGTCACTTACATTATAATATGTGGTACCATATAAATCTCAGTGTCTGTAACAAGCATGGTATCCAGAATTGTTTTAGCACAATTTTTTACTTCTGTAGTCTTGATTTCTGGCCTCCCGTCTAGCAAGGAATAAATTGAATGTGACCTTTGTTGGTTTCGAAGACCTGGTTCCAAAGGTGTCTTGAAGAATAACATTTGTTAATTTATTAAACAACTTTGGGTATAAATAAATACAGTTTATGTGAAAAAGTTAATCTCACCCCTTCCACACATCTATCTATGAGTTTGATTGCCAGGTTATCACTCTGAAGTTGCCAAGTTTGTTTTCGAACTCCACCATCTCATCGATAAACAATTCACTTTGATGTTTCATACCAAAAGTTAAAGGTCTAAACTCCAAAAAAAACACCACATTTCCCGACATTTACATGCTCTTCACAAGCTTGTTGCACTACTTGACGTACTTCCCCATTTTGGGATATGCCTAGAACGGGCCCTTTTTGTTAATCAGAAATTGATTTCTCACACAAAAATTAGGCTAAATAAAAAATAGTTCAATAAGGTACAAGATGGATTTTACTAAGAAGTGTCGGTTTCAGTAGCCTTTCATGTAGCCTTTCATTAGATCAGTGGCCTTGTGTTAGAACGGGCCATTGTTTTGGAGTTGACACCTAATCTACACCTAAAAGCATGTGTTAAATAATACATTTAGCACATTTATTAGTATGTTTTGGATGGTTCATTTATTGGTTTTGTTGGATTTATATCATATGAGGTTTAGATAGCCTTAGTTGGTTTTCTTATCTAAATCCTTAGTTTTGTAGATTTATTTAAACCTAATGGATATTATGTCCTTACGTGCATCAACATCCTCTTTATTGAGCTTTATTGTAGATCGCTCGTAAGCACTTCGGAGTAAAAGGTCATTCACAAGGATGACAATAGATCGAAGCCACACGCTTAATCGTGGTAGAAGATGGAAATGTGCTAAGAAGAAGGGAGTTGAAGCCCTAAGAACAAAGAAGACTGGCACGACCCTGTTATGTTGCACGACCCCTACGAACCAAATTGGTGGTGCTTAAGTTATTGCACGTGCCGCAATGTATTGCACGACCTGTGCAGTTCAATCAGCTCGTAAGGCTAAGTATGAAGCACTGGTCGTGCCATATTGCAAGGCCCGTTCCCTTTAAAGTTCATGATCTGAAGACCAGTCCACATCCCGTGATGTAATGTACTGCCACACCATCCGTTTTCCAAGAATTCAACTCCCAGTATTCGGCCTGCAAAGTATAGTATGAACCGTGCAGTTTGGATCTCAGAAGATCCTTCCAGCGGACCACAAAGTATTACATGGCCCGAGCAGTTCAGATTCCCAGAAAATGTTCCCAGTCGGTGACCTGCGAGGAAACACACGACCGCGCCACTCAATTGCAAGGAAATGCATAGCCAGCGGGTGACCTGTTCCCTATTACACATACCGTACCACCAGGTTGTGTGCTATTGCATGGCTTGTGTTAGTGGCCAGCTAGGTCTACTGCGATTTAAGTTTGGCTAGTTTTATTTTCGTTCTCCTAGTTTTTCTAAGAGTAGGTAGAGAGAAAGGGAATAACCCTTCTCTTTTAGTTTAATCTTTCTAGTTTTACCCAAGGGCATTGAATCCAATAGAAAGATTGGGTTCAAGGCTTAAGGAGTAGATTTTTAGCTTATGGATTAAAAAATTTATTCGTGATTTGGTAGATATTTTTTGAGATTCTAAATCACCCTATTTTGTATGTTAATGAATATCTTGCTTGATGTGTTCTTTAAATTATTGTTAAATGCATGATTGATATCCTATTTTAGCATACACCATAGTTTATTTTTCATGTATGGTGTTAGTATCTTTGTCCTCTTGGGAGTGTCATTTGGGTAATAGGGAGAGTGCGAGTCCGCGACCATGTGAGTATATGCATGTGGGTCGTGATCACCGCTCATATGACCGTACCCTCGTATGAACTGGAAAATGGTAGCCTCATAAGTGAGGGCATTGTACTTAGTCTTAAATTACGGTTGTTGCAATTCTACTATTGTCGTTACAACCCTAGAGTCATCATAAGATATTAATCCCTTTGCCTCTATAGACCCTGGGAGAGGCATTCATAGTGGAGTACCTGAGATGAAATTATTTACGTGGAAGAGGAGAACATAATGGTTGAGCCGCTTGATGCAATTTCCTAATTATAGAGGTGGTATCGATAGAATAAGATGTGAGCACTTTTGTGTGACAAACAAAGAAAAGTGTTGACTATTGACCACACTATGTGACATAAACATTAGGATAGGTTTATATGTCTTGTATTTGATAAAATCTAGGATCAAAGTACTCTACCGATCATGTAACGCAAATATCCCAAAGTGTTAGCTTAATCTAGTTTACTCTGTTGTTCTTTCATGTTCAGTAGTTGATAGATACCCCCCCTTACATCCAAAACCTTGTTTGCAACATTGACTGTTCCCAATACATAATCAGATTAATAACCCGATTGTAAGTTTTGTATTGTTAACTTTTAAATTCCTAGGATCCCTGTGACGACTCCAAACTTTCCAATATCTACCCATTTGGTAGTTTAGTAGTGAGTACGTGCGTAATATATAAATCTTATTTTTGGTCTTTTACGCTCCGTAGGTTAATTCTATTTCTTGAGAGGTTGGTATTTATTAGCGATCCCACGAAGTGTGGATCAAATATTGGCCTCGTTGCTGGGATGCTAGTTTAAAGATTTAATTGTTAACTTGCATTACTAGTTGGTAGAGTAGTTAGTGTTGTTTGTATTTTTTAGATTTGGTTGGTTAGTATGTTGAGTTTTTTTCTATCTAATCAGTTTTCTAGTGTTTGTCTTATGTTTGGTATTGTCTAGTTTCTTGTTTATTTTACATACCCATAACAAAAACTTAGGAACTTTACACTACTTATCAGAAAACATAGGTGGTACGAGTAGGAGAATGAGGAAAGCTGGAGTAGAAGTTATGCAAGGACTGACAGTTGTTGTAGAGGAGTTTGCTGAGGTGGAAGAAGACAATCGAACGCTTAGGGAGTTAATGGCTCCAAATTTAGAGAATCAACTCCTATGCACAGTCTTCCTGCCTTTTCCACGAAATGTAACTTGTGAGATAAAGAGCAACATGATCCAAAGCCTACCTAATTTCTATGGGATTGCCTGAGAGGACTCGAACAAGCACCTCTCGGAGTTTCACTTGGTTTTCACCAATATGAAACCTCCGGGAGCGTCGGAGGAGGACTATAACTTAAGATCATTTCCTTTCTCAGATGAGGATGTAGCCAAGGATTGGCTCTATTAGCTCCCACTGGGTTGCATCACCTCTTGGATGGATATGGAGCCGAGGTTTCACGAGAAATACTTTCCAGCTTCAGAGTCTGTGGGTTTGAAGAAACAGCTTTCCAATATTTTGCAACTGGTGAATGAGTATTTGTATGAGTACTGGAGAGTTCAATGGGCTATTGGCGTGTTTCCCTTCTCATACATTCAAGGATGACGATTTAGTGTATTTATTCTTTGAAAGCTTATGCGATGAAGACATGTCGATAATGAATGTCGCGTTTAATGGTTCCATAGCAAACAAAAGTCCCAAATATGCAATGGCACTATTTGAGGAGATGGCCAACGGTACAAGGCAATTCGGTACCCGAACCCGTATGAAGACCATAGAGAAGCCCGCTCATTCTCCTAAGATTGAGGAACAAGTCCAAGCACTTGCTTCCATGATGAAATAGTTCATGAGATAGAGAGAGAGAGAGAGAGAGATCAACAACTGAAGTTATGTATAATTTGTAATCATGATCATTTGACCGAAACATGTCTGCAAGTGGTTGATGTCTTTGAGGAACTGAATGCCTTATATTTCAATGGTGGAAATAGGCAATTTTCTAGGGGCCGGCAACAAGAGTTCCGAGGGAACCAAGGAGGAGATAGATAAGACCCCTATGCAAATTCCTTTAATCCTCAATACTGTGATCACCTAAATTTCTATTGGAGTGAGGAAAACCAAGGGTATAATCGAGGTGGATCAACTCAACCCTACATGTGGGGAGAAGGACCTTCCAACACTAATGTTCAAGTCGGGCCTCGAGGAGATCCTTGATGCAATAGCCCAAGTGTCAAACAAGAGTGATGTGTCCACAGAGCAAACAAGAAGAGATGTCGAGGAACTTATCACTAGAGCCTTTTCAAGTATAAATAACCTCACACTGAAAGTTGGTCAACTTGCCACTTTAGTGAGCCAGCTTGAGGCTAGGGAATCCTGCAAGCTACCATCCCAACTCGAGGTTAATCCACGCAATGTGATTGCCTTGAAGTTGAGAAGTGGGAATGAGGTATGTGAGGCCGAGAAGGAGGTTGTGCAAGAGGACAACAAAATGGTGGAAAACAATAAGACCAACCTCGAAGAATAAGAGATAGTAGTTGAGAAGGATCCCTCAATAGATCTCCCCACCACCTAGGCAAGGGTGCACCTTCCACCGCCATTTCCTAGTGTTCTGCGAGGAAGTCCAAAGGTGGCAACCAATAGATCTCAAATCCTCCAAGCCCTCTAAAAGCCTGAGGTTAGCACTCCTATTCTTGACCTCATTGTACAAGTTCCTTCAAATTCTAAGTATTTGAAAAATTCTTGAACTAAAAAAAGGAACGAACCAACTAGAAAGGTAAGTCAATTGAAAATAGGAGAGTAGCCACTTCAGCTCATAACCTGTTTCTCTAGGTGGTAAATTGGTGAAGAATGCTATGATTTACTTAGGTGCCTCTATCAATGTCATTCCATTTAGCTTATATGAAAACCTTGACATAGGTAAGCTTAGGGACACTAGGGTTATTTTTTAACTAGCTGAACATTCCCAAGAAAGCCCTAAAGGTTTAGTTAAGACTGTTATGGTTAGGGTAGAGTAGGAAATCTAAGGTTCTCAATGGACTTCTATGTCTTTGATGTAATGCATGATGGTGGTGCAGCCCCAATTTTCTTGGGGATGCCGTTCTTAAAAACATCAAGGACCAAAATATATTTCCATTTGGAAACACTAACCCTAGAGATGATGTTGATAAGTGTGGGTTTGATAGTTACAGGTCTAAGCATGGTTCACCTATTTATTCTCTTGTGTGCAATGGCATATCTTTATGTGATGAACTCATCCAATGTGATGACTCTTGCATGATTGATGATGATGAATGCCTTGATGAGTTAATTGATGAGAGTAATGAAAGAAATAATATCCCGAGCTTTGGTTGTGATGATAATCTTAATGACACCTATATTATGTACAATTTTAGTGAAGATCTTTCTATTATTGATAGCTTTTCTATGCTCACTAAATTGCGGCTGTTGGTGGAGAGTGGCGAGGATTTAAAGTCTCCTCGACCACCTTCAAAACATGAGGAATTGGCTAAGGAATACTCATTAGCTAAGGTTAGTGATTTTGATTGTGATGATATGCTACCCGCCATTGAAAGCTATCATGTTCTAACTTCATTGAATGAGAATATTGATGACACATATGTTGATAATCATGAGTTTGATGTTCCTTGTATGATTAAGAGTGCCTTGATTCTAATTGCAAACACTAATATGCACTGGAGAAGGAAGCAAGTTAAACAATTCAAAACTCCTAAACCCACTCCTACTCCTAAAATCAACAAGAATGTGTGTATGTATCTCCTAAAGTGAAGGGTAAGCCTAAGGTAATGTGGGGACCTGTTCACAGGGATGTGGTCACAGGTGGTGACAAGAAAGGTGATTCCGGTGACCTACGAACTTATTTGTGTTAGCCTTTGAAAATGGATGAAAACTAATTCATGAGAACGATAATAAAGAAACGGTGCTTATATTTCGCATTAGTAGGTTTTGAAAATTTTGAAGTTTTTGGAAAGTGTTTCATTATTGTGATGTTTTAGGGATTATTGGTGGTGTTTTAGGGATTATTGGTCATGAGATTTTGGCTGGAATAATACTCAATTTTCATGTTTTCTGGTGCAGGAAATTTGGCGACGAAAGTTGAAGGAACTGAGCTTGACACGGGTCGTGCCAAGCCTCATTCTTGAATGCAAAGCACAAGGCTTTCATACAAAACAGGTCATGCCAGAATGAACAACACAGCTATTAATGCGGCACTGTCCGTGCCATATGAATGCCACCCGTGCCGCCTAGGTTGACCAATCAGAATGGATGGAATTCTTTATAAAAGCACCCAGATTAATCCTCGTTCTTCACTATTCTTTCTCCTTCACCAACAACCATGAAATACAAACCATGTCCTTTTTCCTTAAACCAAAAATCCTCATAACTCCCTCGTTTCTTAAGAAAATTCTCTTAAATTGTCCCAAATTCTTCCCATCTCCATTCTACACAAAGCCCATATAAAATTGCTTTCAAAAATACCAAAAATCTGCCTAGATTCTTGCAAATGGCAGTTCAGCCCTTTCTTCAAGTTTTCTCCCAAATTTGAAGATTTGATTTAATCCAAGGGCTAGGGATTGCTGGAATCAATTCTAGGAAGAGTCACTCAATGAGTATCAATCAACCATATTTCATCACCATAATCTACCATAGGTACCAGACGAAACCCTTTGAAATATTTGAAAATTTTTATGTTTGGGAATTTTCGGATATTGCATGTATAGGAATTATTAAAGAGGATTCTAGTGTGATTATATATTTTTGTGAAATATTTTGAGTGTGGGTAGCTTTTGAGATTTTAGACTATTTGTTACTCCTTTTGTGTTTTATATGGTTCTTCTCGTCATTAGGCCATGGGGACAGATGGCTGGCCCTAGCATTCCCTTTATGGGATTTCCCACACTCCATGAGAAGCATCAGGAGCGATGAGAATGTATTATGGGATACTCTATCCTAGAGATGAAGTTTGTAGATGAGATGGCATTCAAGGACCTCACACTCTACAAACTGGTCAGGGAGCTCCTAAAGAGAATTGGGCTAAAAGGCTTAATGAAGAACTCTGCCCCCACCTTCAATAGGTACACCCTGGAGTTCTTAGTGACAGTTAAGTGGGCGGTTAGTAGGCTGGGTGAAAGGTGGCTAGATTCCACCTGGGGGACGAGGCCAGGTATATGACTTTCAAGGTGCTGAATACTTCGGGTAAAAGTACTTTACTAATGTGGATGGACATTCCCAACATAGCTTGGGATTTGATGGTTATACATTATGGCCCATCATCACCCGACGTCTGTGGGTGAGGAAGAGCAGGAACAGACACATAGGTCACTCGGCACTTGGGTATGTGGCTAGGCTTTTGAGTATAGTGGTGATGTGCCATAGGGAGGCCACCAATGCTACTGAGTGGGATTGCATGATCCTGTAATCAATTTGCACTTGGAAAGCCTACCCTAATCTCTTTTAGGACTTTATCATTCAGTGCTATGACATTTCTATTAGGCCAGCGGCCAAGATAGTAGTTGAGGATGTGATATCCCTCCTCACTTCTCGTTTTGCCTTGTAGACAGATGAGGGCCTTTCGAAGAACTAGCACTCCACATACACCCTTACTTTTAGAGCTATGGTGGAGGAAACAATGATACAACTGGATGCTAGGGTGATTTACTAGTGCTATAAACACACCAAGTTCATGAGACTGCCCCGATCAAGGAAGGCCAGACTAGCCTCGACATTCACCCTACAGGACTTGCTTATACATTTAGATTAGAGTGCCCAGGTAGTAGTGGGAGACCTTCTGTTGAGCAGGAGGACGAGCAGTGAGAGGTGGACGACAGAGCCCCAATGGATAAGGATTATGTTCATCAGCAGCCAGCACAACCTCAATCTGTAGACTACATGTTCATTCAGCCATCACCGGTGTTTCCTTAGATTGTGCAACCTCCCCCAGTCGAGTAGCTATTTTCACCGCCACCTAATTTCCAGGGGGTGATTCATGTTTAGGATCTGACATACCATTCTAAGGGGAAGGGCTCTAGGGGTTCACGGAGGCCCATTTTCTCTCCACGCAAGGACTATTTCTTGGAGTCAAGCCGACAGAGTAGCCTTAAGCCGCAAGATTTTTAGCGAGAGAGACACAACATCTCAATTCTCTCACAGCATCCTTCCTAGAAACATCGGTGGTATAGCCCTTTCTAAGAGCATGGTTCACCCGGATTTCAGCATTTCGTATCTTCTTAGGATATGTGGGCCCGACCACTGAGACATGAGCTTGATTGGATGCATTCTTGGGGGATTCCATCTTTGGAGTTTAGCAGGATATGAGCTAGGTTTGTACCTTAGTTTACTTTTATATTGATGAGACAGGTCACGGGTTTGACCGCGTGGATGATCAGCTGCATTACATGAGGATGAATATGGACATACTTTACCGCAGGATGCAGAAGATCACAGACAGGTTGAAGATGGGAGATCGTCATCGTACCTCTCAAAGATACTATTTTAAGCCCTTTTGCTTACTAACTACAATTAAGTAGCTAGTGGCAAGTCGGTATCGTCAACAAAGATGGGGGATATTCTCAAGGGTTTGATCATAAAATGGTAAATACTACGCTAGATATATGGATACACACATATATATATATATAAAAGCACATAAAAAGGGGGGTTTTTGGTTTGGATTTTCTAAGTTAACAATTTAAAGACAAGTTAAACTAACAAATCATACAATAGCTAAAATGGGATTAAGTACGAATTATGGAGTCTTGGGGGCAATTGACTTATACTTCCAAGCCTTCTATCTATCATTG
>JAULKM010130854.1:0-19499 GCA_032355605.1 Rubia tinctorum
ACACCTTAAACACGTAAGAGTTACCTCGGATTCACGCTATGCTCGAAAGCACTATCACCAGTCCGACAGAAGGACGATGAGAATTGAGACAGAAAAAGACGAGAAGGACTCGAGAGACAGAGACCGAGTAACTCGAGTGGTACAGGATTTTCTGGGTCCTAGACGGCCTATTTATAGATGTGAGACCCTAAACCCTAATCTGAGAAACGATCTGATTTGATTATCGAAAGTATCTCATCAGAAGTTGCTGGAAAATGAAATTCTATCCAAAAGAATTTCACACGGTTTGGGCGTCCAAAATAAAAAGGAAAATTCGGGTCGGGTGCAAAACTAGGCCTTGCGCGACCGCCAGCTGCATTCGTTATGCAGGTCGCGCACATGCACAAGCTAGTTCTGAATTCAAGCCAGTTCTGAATTCAAGCCAAATTCGATTTGATTTGCAAAACTACTGACATTTCACTAATTCACACTCCGAATTTATTTACAATAAAGCATTAAAGCCTAATAAACAACACGTATTCAAGTCATGTGTGGTGTGTCGCAAAATTAATATACACCAAGGTGTCACAATAGGCTTGTCAAAAAATGTGACACCTTACATAAGTGTCTCTAATATGTGTGACAGAAAATTATTGTGACGTCTTGCAAAGTGTCTCCAATATGAATGTAACCAAAATTTGTACTCTCTTCGTCCCATTTCAAGTTTCATCTTTTGACTTTTAACAGTTTAATTAAAAAATGTTTGATCCTTAATATATTTCATTAAGGATAGTTAAAATTTGTGAAAATTTGATATTTTGAAAATACATGTTATAACGAATCTAACAATTTATCACACAATAGTATTCATGTTTATACACCAATTCAATTTTATGATCAAAGTTAGGAAGTTTTGACTAAATGAACAGTTACAATTGTAGATTGAAATGTGACAGAGGAAGTAACACTTTAAAGCATTATAGTTGAAAATGCAGTGCAGTGTAAAATTGTGTGTCATGAGTTGATGTATTATAATGGATTGATGGCATGCATAGGTGAAGCTAGATTCTAGTAACATATAAATATGTAGAAACACGGTGATCACTTTACATGTCACAATAAACTGTGTCACTAACGTATTTTTTAGAGAATAGAACTTAATTTTCTGACCATAAACTTCTCATACCATTAAAAAATATATTTTTATTCATTAATTAATATATTTTTAAAACTTAGATATTTTTTTATTCCTTAGAACTCCATTTGTGAAAAATAAGAAGTTGAAAAATAAAAGTCTTCGCCTGCAACTCAAATCATCTAGTATAAAAGGTGGAGATCGAAGTGGAAAGCAATAATTACTAGTGATAGACAAGGAAAGATGGAAATATTTCTGCTATCAAAATACTTCTTCGTTCAAGCAATATTAACTTTCTTTATTTTCAAAATAATTACATGGCTGATCAATGATCACTCCCACTCTTCAAACAAGAACCTTCCACCTTCACCACCAAAACTTCCGATCATCGGAAACCTCCATCAACTGAGCTTCCATTACCGTTCGCTGAGATCATTAGCCCAAAAATACGGTCCAATGGTGCTCATTCAGATGGGCAGCAGAACAGGAATCATAGTCTCTTCCGTTGAGGCAGCTGAAGAAATCCTCAAAAAACACGACCTGAGTTTTGCAATGAGGCCTCGTATAATCTATGCTGAAAGATTTGGCTATGGTTTTCGGGACTTGGTTTTCGCTCCCTATGGTGAATACTGGCGAAATATAAGAGGCATTTGTGTTTCTCAGCTCCTGAGTAACAAGAGAGTCCAATCATTCAGAAGCGTGCGCGAAGAAGAGGTCGCGACAATCCTAGAAACAATAAAAGAATATTGTTCATCTTCACCAATATGCAATATGAGTGAAATATTTGCAAATCTTTCTTATGATGTCTTTTTTAGGTCAGCCATAGGGAAAAGCAGCTCTGAAGAGAAAAATGGGAGCTGGTTTAAGCCGTTGCTCGTGGAGGGAAGTAAACTAGCAGCATATGCAAATGTAGGTGATGTAATCCCCTGGCTAGGGTGGATAAATCATATCAATGGGATGGAAGCTAAGGCGAACAGACTTTTCAAAGAGGCTGATGGATATTTGGAATGTATTCTAAATGAAGCTGTCGAAAAGTCGCGAAAATCATGTGATGATCATAAAACTAGTTTTATAGATGTGTTGCTTCAGTATCAGCGCGAAGAAGAAGATTCGGGTTTCACTCTTGATCGTGATTCAATCAAAGCTCTCCTCCTGGTATGTTATTGATCTAATCAGTACTAAAAAATCAGAGTTATTGTAACACTTTTTTACCAACACTTATGAAAATTTTACAATAGCTTATAAAACGTTATTTAAACCTTTGAAAAAATGTTAGTTAAATCTTGAAAAGTGTCGCGTTAGTTCTAATGCAGCACCAACTATGGTAATACTGGTAAAAGTGTTGCAATCGGTCCAACTTAACATTTTTAGCACATATAACAACACTTTTATTAAAGTGTTACAATATTCTTAATTTGTGCATGCATTCAAACAGGACATGGTTTTTGGAGGAACTGACACAACACATTCACTTCTAGAATGGACATTTTCGGAGCTAATAAGAAACCCAGATGTAATGAGTAAGCTGCAAAACGAAGTAAGAGATGTTAGTGTTCTTGAGATGATCACTGAGGATGATTTAGGAAAACTCCCTTACTTAAAAGCAGTTATCAGAGAAGCCCTCCGAATGCATCCTCCCTTCGAGTATCTCTATCGCGAATCACGGGAGGCTGTCAGAATTCAAACCTACGACATTGAGCCGAAAACTGTCATTTTCATCGATGTCAGGAGCATCGGAAGAGACCCGCAGATGTGGGAAGACCCGAATGAGTTTCGGCCCGAGAGGTTCTTGGTTAACAATAAGGTTGATTTCAAGGGCCAGCATTTTCACTACCTTCCATTCGGTTCGGGTAGGAGAATTTGTCCCGGTTCTGGGGCTGCATTGGCAGTTGTTGAATTGGCAATTGCCAATTTGATTTGTAATTTCAGTTTCACATTACCTAATTGTGCCAAACCGGGGGATTTGGACATGACAGAAGCATTTGGTGTTACTAGTACTAGGAAAGTCCCACTTCTCCTTGTTCCTGTTCTTAAAACTAATCACTGAGTTTCGACCATGTATTTGGTCAGATCGTATATTAATATGATCATATGTTTGTAATTTCCTATCAGTATATGTAACTTCGATGTACTCCTTCCATCCCAGCTATTTCAAAAATTATTTCTGCACACTTTTTGGTAAACTTTATCAAAACACGTTTGACCATAAATTTCAATTAGTATATAAGCACCAATCTTATCTTTCATCATGTGAGATATTGTTAGATTCTATGTATCATGTATTTTCTAAATATCAAATTTTAGTACACCTTTAATTTTTGAGTTAACTATGTTGCATAGGTAGTGATTATTGTTATTACTACTACTTAGATCTATAATTTCTAAGACATTATGTAATATTTAAATAAGAGAACGAAAAATCAGAAAAGCTGTATCTTTTTAGCACCAAAACTGCCTTCATTTCTTCCATTTTTTAAATCATTGTTCCAACATTTGGTATCAGAGCAACGTTAATCAATGGAAAGAAATGGATCAAATACAATGGAGGGTTCACGCACTCCACCAAGACAGAGGGGGGCATAGTGCAACCCAGGGGGCCAAGAGCTCGTGAAGTGGAGGTGCAGCAGGTGTTGAGGGAGAGTGGCGGGCCAATGGTGTACCCTATCCTAACTCGCACATGCTATGATGATTGGGCCCTAGTGATGAGGGTGAATCTACAAGCACAAGGTTTGTGGCGAGCGGTCGAAGAGGGGGATGTTGATTACCGTTAAGATAGTCAAACACTCTTTGCGATCCTTTGAGTGGCGCCGTCGGAGATGCTGTCCACATTGGCTGTGAAGGACACGACCAAAGAGGCTTGGACACGGTGAAGACTCAACGAATGGGCGTCGACCGTGTCTGCGAATCCAATGCACAAAAGTTGTGTACGGAGTTTGAAACTATTACTTTCAAGAATGGTGAGAATGTTGATGATTTTTCAATGAGAATCACAAGCCTTGTCAACAATCTTCGTGTCCGTGGTGACACGTTGTAGAAGGAGAAGGTCGTAAAGAAGTTCTTGCGCGTTGTGCCACAACGCTATGCGCAAGTGGCAATTGCAATTGAGACTTTGCTTGATTTAAGCAAGCTTCTGGTGGATGAATTGACCGTACGACTACGTTTGGTGGAGGATCGTTTTGGACTCGGTGATCTAAGCAACAAGGGTGGTACTAAATTGCTTCTCACTGAGAAGGAGTGGCAAATGCGCCAAAGCCAGAAGGAGAAGGGTGAAACCTCTGAGGCTGGTGGAAATGGTCAGGGTCGCGGCAAGCCTAAGAGTCGTAGTCGTGGACTTATGGGACCAGAAGGGAGGCGTCATAGGACTTGAGAAAAAGGTCCAAGGAAGGGGAAATGTCACGATTGTTGTATTTATGGCCATTTTGCATTTCAGTGTCGCAAGGCAAAACAAGGAAAACGGGACGAGTGATCAACCAACCTTACTACTGGCATCCATGGTTGAGGTGCAGCCCCCAAAAATCACTTGGTAGGCGCCAGGAAGCCAAACTGATAAGGTGCCCATGTTGGGAGTGTCCCGACAAGACCGACCCTGGATAGTGTTGGTCCCATCAAAAAAGCACATGAGTATGTCTTCCTCAATGAGGAGCATGTGTTTCCAGTCTACGCGGGCGAGGGGATGTAGTACCTCGATACAGGAGAGAGCAACCACATGACGGGAACCAAAGCATTGTTCACATCAATTGATGAGACCGTGAAAGGCAAGGTCGGGCTTGGTGATGGATTAATGGTGGAGATCTGCACTCGAGGTGATGTGATGTTCCTGCGCAAAAACAAGGAGCACAAGGTGCTAACAGATGTATACTTCATACATAAGCTGAATAGCAACATTGTGAGTGTTGGCCAACTAGACAAAAATGGTTGTAAGACCGTGATTGAAAATTGGGAGTTGTGTCTGTTTGATCGTGACTGGGCATTGTTGGCATGGGTGGCACGAACTGAGAATAGGCTCTATGTCTTGACCATGGATGTAGCTGCTCCCGTGAGTTTTCTTTCTAAGGCGGACGATGTAGCATGACTATTGCACACACACTACAGACACCTTAACTTTTGGTCATTGCGCAAATTGGTGTACGGAGGCATGGCCAAAGTGGTCCTGTTTATTGACCACGTCGAGCAGTTTTTTGATGGGTGCGCTCTCGAAAAACAACACTGACTCTTGTTCCTGAATGCCTCAGTGTACTGCGCTGCCCAGTGTCTGAAGTTGGTACACATCGATTTGTGTGACCCTATCATGCCGACCACACCTGGAGGGGGCCATTACTTCTTGCTGATAGTTGATGACCATAACCGCTACATATGGCTAGATGTGCTTAAATCAAAGGATGGGGCACTTGGTTCTTTCAAGAAGTTCAAGGCACGTGCTCAGGTTGAAAATGAAGGTAAGCTCAATATGTCCCGATCTGATCGGGATGGGGATTCAATTCCATTGAGTTTCAAGAATATTGCAGTGAGCAAGTCATAAAACATTGCACCACTGCGTGTGGAACGGCGTAATCAAACAGTGGTGGGGATGACACACTGCTTGCTCAAAAGCATGAGCATGCCAGCTAATTTATGGGGTGAGGCAGTGAAGACTGCTATCTATATCTTGAATCAGGCGTCATCACAAAGCTTGGATGGGTAGATACCTTATGAGGAGTGGCATGGACACAAGCTAAATGTGCGTTATTTTAGAACTTTTGGGTGTGTGGTGTACGTTAAGAAAGTTGTCCCGGGGGTGAACAAGCTAGCTAATCACTTAGTACCAATGGTGTTCTTCGGTTATGAAGAGATATCCAAGGCCTACCGTGTGTATGAGCCAAAAAAAGAAGCTCTATGTAAGTTGAGATGTTGTGTTCAAGGAGCAAAAGAAGTGAGAGTGGAAGTCAGGGGTGCATGATGCAGTTGTGACCGTGGATGACACCTTCACGGTGGAGTATTTACCAGATCTTGATGTGCTGGGTGACACAAGATTTGATGTGCAGCAAGAGGCACCTTCCTCACTTGTGCACCAGACATCGACTCCCAGTTTTGCTAAAAGGGGAGAGTGGGTAACCCCACCAACAAGGGATGATGCACTAGATACAGATGATGGTGCAACACGGTACCACAAGGTGGTAGACATCTATGACGCAATCGAGGAGGTTGAAATGATCGGTCCTTGTTTCTTAGCCGCGGAGGAACCTAGCAGTGTAGATGAGGCCCTGGGTGAGGCATGTTGCAGACAAGCCATGGATGATGAGATCAGGTCAACAAAAATAAATGGGACTTGGGAGTTAGCTTCTCTCCCCATTGGGCATAGGGCTACAAGTCTCAAGTGGGTGTTCAAGATAAAGAAGGACCCAGAAGGCAACGTGGTGAAGTACAAGTCCCGCCTTGTGGAAATAGGCTACGTGCAGTGCCAAGGAGTAGATTTTGGTCAAGTGTTTGCTCCTGTGGCCAGGATGGAAATAGTGTGTTTGTTGCCAGCTCTAGCCGCGTAGCAGGGATGAGAGGTGCATCAGATGGATGTCAAATTAGCATTTTTGAATGGATATCTAACTGAGGAGGTCTATGTGCACCAGCCACCAGGTTACGCTGATCCTGAAAATGGGCACAAGGTGCTTAGGTTGCACAAGGCCTTGTGCGGGTTGCGCCAGGAGACACAAGCTTGGAATTCCAAGCTGGACACATCACTGCTCTCCTTAGGTTTTGGTCGCTACATATTGGAGCATGCAGTGTACCGGAAAATGGGTAGCTTGAATAGTCTACTTGTTGGAGTTTACATGGATGATTTGATCATCACAGGGGCAAGCACTAGGGAGCTAGCTTTCTTCAAAGGAGAGATGCAATGTTTTTGACATGAGTGACTTAGGTCTCTTGAGTTGCTATTTGGGGATAGGAGTAAAACAAAGCGAGAAGGAAATCACTTTATTCCAAAGTGCTTATGCGTCCAAAATTCTTGATGTGTGAGGCATGGAAAGCTGAAATCCATGCTCCACGCCTATGATAAACATGATGAAGCTAACTAATAAAGGTATAGAGGATGTTATTGACACAACAAGGTATCGCAGCATGGTGGAAAGTCTAATGTATTTGTGCAACACAAGACCGGATATCAGCTACGTTGTTGGGATAGTTAGCAGGTTCATAGAAGAATCCAAGGCACCGTACTGGGCAGCAGTGGAGTAGATCATGCGCTACGTGAAGTGCACCATTGGCCTAGGATGCTACTACAAGAAGACAGACAAGTTGGAGCCTAATTTGGTCGGGTTCAGTGACAGTGACCTTGTTGGTGACACAAATGATTGTAAAAGTACCACAAGGATGACCTTCTTCCTTGGCTCCATCCTAGTTACATGGTTGTCCCATAAGCAGAAGGTAGTTGCACTCTCATTTTGCGAAGCGGAGTACATTGCAGCAGCGGAAGCGGAGTACATTGCAGCAGCAGCAGCGGCCTGCCAAGGAGTGTGGCTGAGTCTCTTATTAGGCGAGCTCACCAACCAGAATCCAAGGGTGGTGGAGCTTCTCGTGGACAATAAGTCTGCAAATTGATTTGAGCAATAATCATGTGCATCACGAACGAAGTAAGCACATTGACATTCGTTTTCATTTCATTCGTGTGTGCATAGAAAATGGTTCCGTGGAATTTAGTCATCGAAATGAGACTAAATCTCGTTATAGTTGAAGTGGTTCCCTGCAACAAGGTTAAGGGGATGAATTTTTAAGTTAATCATGTTGCATAGGTAGTGATTATTGTTATTACTACTACTACTTAGTGCTAGTTAGAAGTTATAAAAGTTACATAAGTTACGAAATTAAAGCAAGGCTTTAATGGTAGGAGGTTGAAAAATATAAAAACTTGGAATAATATCCTTTAGTGCTAGTTAGTAGTGGTAGGTGGTTGAAGAAGTTACAAGCATGAAATAAGGCATATTGTTTAGCCTTCATTAGTAGAGTTAGTGTTAGCTAGTTATGGTAGAAGGTTATGGAGGTTAGAAGCTTGTAGTATGGCTCTTCATTAGTTCAGGAATAATTTCTAAGACATTTTGTAATCTATAAATGAGAGAATGAAAAATCAGAAAAGCTGTATCTTTTCACCACAAAAACTTATTCTCCATTTCTTCCATTTTTCTATCATTGTTACAACATAGTATACTTATTTAAATTATTATGGTTTAATGTAAATAAATATTTCCATTTATCCCTCTATACCAATAGTTCTAAGGTGTACATGATCTCAAAAGAGCTGCAACTTTATTTATCTTATTGAACTTGTAAACATCTTTGTTTCTGCATAATAGGTTGGATCGTTAACATGTTAACCCACATATTACCTCTTATGATATGACAGCTTGCATTAAAATGGACTGGATCATTAAAGGGTTAACATGTGAAATAACTGTTATGATTCAATGGATAAAAATTCATTACTATTTGACCTAATAATTTATTATTGAATTAAACCAATAAATCATTCATTGTTTAATGAGTACTGGATCACTACCTATAATAGTTTACACTCTAGCTTGATAACTTTAAATAGGGATAAAAACATACATATGTGTGTGTGTATATATATATATATATATTCATGAGATCGTCATATGCTATAGCTAGGGTACATGACCCCAATGTTCTGGGGCATGTGTCATCCAATGATAGACGTTCAAGCCGGCCAGGTTCAAGCCAGTTGTGGATTGGGCCTGGGTCGAGTTCAATTTTAAGTTCGGGCTGGACATGTTAGGATTAAGTCGGGTTCGATCAGTGTCAGGTTTGGGTTAAGGCCAGATTACAGGGTTTAGGTCTTGTTCGAGCTTGGGATTGGGCGAGTTTTCTCAATTTCGGGTCAGGGTCGTGACGGGTTTGGTTTAGATTGGTCAAGTTCAGGTTTCGGTTGGATTTGATTTCAAGTTTCAGTCAGGTTTGGATTAGGGCCGTGATGGGTCAGGTCGTGACGATTCAGGTCCAGGTCGGCTGGGTTAGATCGAGTTTCGATCTGGGTTGAGCAAGTTTTGAGTTTTGGATTTCAAGCCTGAGTCGATGTCAAGCCTAGGCCTATATCAAGGTCGGTTTTGGGTAATTTTTTGGTTCTGGTCAATTTTGGTCTCGGGTTAGGGCTCAAGTCCAGATTGGACCTAGATAGGGTTTCAGCTCAAGATCGGATCAGGTTTCGAACAATGGTAATATTTTGGATTTTAAGACTGAGCTGGTAAGATATATAACCAGGGCTTTAGTAGATTTGGGCGAGCCAGATTTGGAATGTGTCCATTGGGCCGAGTCATAGCCCAAAGTTGATTGGGAGGAGCATATGATTTGACAAAAAACTGAATTCCCTTTTCTATGCAACTAAAAATATCAGTTTAAGAGTAAAGTGACAAAAAACTGAATTTTCTTAAAGTGCACATATTTTTTTATGAAATGTCTTAAAGTGTACTAATTACAAATAATATTGATTCAAAGAGAAATGAGAAGTGTCCAGTATTTTTTTAATAATAACGGAGTTCCACAACAAATTAATTTTAAAAATAAATACTTATAATATAGCGATCAAAGAAATAGTTTTAAAATATAGCGATCAAAATCTGATATTTGACATAATATGGGGTATATAATAAAATAGAATTCACTCTTCTAGTATTCTACAAGATGAATTTCGTAACGTAACAAAGAAAGTAACCCGTGATCAGCTCATACTTAATTCCGAAAGAGTTTTTAAATATTGGTTTAAGAAATAAAATATGTGTTAGTAATTAGGGCACGGAGTTGACCTTAACGTCCTCACGCAATCATATAAGTTTGGCATATGGACCGGGTTTTTTAACATAAGGACCGGTTTTCACTAATTCTTACTCCAAATTTAGTGATTCTAACAAACAGAAATATATTTTAAAAGTGCTCAAGTCTTTTATATTTTTACTTCAAAATTAATGTTGAAGGTGACATTTCACTAGTTCATACTCCAACTTTAATGATAGTAGAGTCTAACAAATAGAAATATATTTTTTTCCTGAAATACTAAAATAAATTACTCGTACCCAAGTCATCTAATATATACATACATTTAAATATTGTAAAAAAAACATTATCCAGAAGATCCCGCACGATAATAGTATATTCTATATTATAGTAAAAGTATTTAGTTAAAGGTACCTAAATTTATATAATAAAAATGAAATGGTAAATCCTATAAAGGCAGTATAATTCCTCAATCTTTTTAGTTCGTATAGCTTTATGAGTTAAAAAACAATAAATTTACTACTTCAAATTCACTGGTGCATGGAGCTAGAGGTTTAAATTTGTGGGTGAAATTTAAATAATTCATTCGAGATCCCTATTTCTCCTGTCACACAATATGTATAAATGTCTGTACTAAAATATAATAACTAGGAACATTTAGTTGAAACGATGAGAATATATATTTGGTATAAAAAGATATAAGAATCCACGTGTGTGCACGGCAGCTTTGATACGCACATGCGCTATTCTAAGAAAACAAAATTTGAACCACAATAGAATCAAAATAGAATTTATAGGAAAATACACTACTTTCTCTGTCCCAGGGGAACTTGTAGAGAGAGAAAAACCTTCTCCAAAATTTTAACACTTGAAAAAAGTATAATGCCGCCATCTTCAACCCAATTCCCCTACCCAAATATGTTCTCCCCATCCTTTTCCTCTGTTGTGTCTGCCTCCGCCTCCGCCTCCGTCGCGTCCATTCTGTCGCCTCCCTCCGCCTCGCAATAACAACGCCGCTCTCCTGCGCCTTGCAACCAGAACACCTCTCTCCATCTCGCAATCAGAACGTTGCTCTCTTGCACCTCTCTCTACTGCCTTGCAACCAGAACGCCGCCTCGCAACCATATTTGGAAGAAGGCGGAGGCGGGGGAAGGAAGGAGGCAAAGTTGGAGACGGAGGCAAGGGAAGGAGGAGGCGGAGCTTGAGGCAGAGGCAAGGGGAGGCGGAGGGAGGGGCAGAGATGGAAGTGAAGCAAAATGAGTGGTTGTGGAGGTAAAAGGAGAGAACTGGTGGTGAGACAAGAGGAGGGGTGGTCGGCAATGGGCGGGCAAAAGCAGTGGTGGTGGCGGGTTAAAATGAGCAATGGTGGCTGGGTACGGGATGCCAGCGGTGGTGGGCCAAAGGAGGTGTGGCTAGGGTGGTGGCGGTGGGGCAAAAGGAGGAGAGAGAAGGTGGGTGGGCTGAATGATCAGGTTTAATTAGGGTTCAAGAGAATAGTGGTGATGGGATGAGTAAAATTTTAAGATTTAAAAGGTACTAATGTCATTTAGGATGTTGAATATTTCCTTAAAAAAAGTGTGCAGATTTGTCTAGGACTAGAAAAAAAGGAAAATGTGCAGATTCGGGTGGGACGGAGGGAGTATAAAAAAAAAGAGACCAACAGTGGCACATTTTTTGTGACAGAAGAGAAGTGTCACGAAATTTACTTCACCTTTAGGTATCACTAAATTTTACTGACACTAGTATATGACACTAAACCAAACTTCTACATCAATTTATGTCACAAAATTTATTGACACTTCTACATATCAACGCGACACAAAAATATAAATACACTTTAACATGTCACGCTATTTTAGTGACATGCTAAATAAAAGCACTTCCCCAAATGTCATTACTAATTTTAGCGACGCGCTTGAGTATCATTAGTATTCCAAAAAAAAGTGTCACTATTGAAAGATTTTTTGTTAGTGATTATATACTAGGTGTAATAACAACATGCTAATAAAGTATTATAAATTACATACATAAATAGTATTATATACTGTCACTTTTGTTGAAGAATTTCTTGTCACCCTTCTTTTGACATGCAAATAAAATACAACTATAACTTATTAGGTAAAAATCAATTCTGGGCATTGTTGGAGGCTTAAATTTGGATGGGAAATTCATGAATATCATCAGTCCAAGGATTTTCCTCTTCATCTGGATCAATAATCTTCAATGCCCTCCAAACTGCACTTTACATTGAAATCCAGAGCCAAATGCAAGCTGCAAAATCCTATCTCCCTTTTGAATCCTCCCCTTAGCCTCTGAATAAGCCAGTTCATACCACAAAGAGCTGCTAGTAGTGTTGCCAAATCTATAAAGTGTCATTCTTGACAGAAAATACAGCTTAGCCCTTTTCATCCCGAGAACTTTTTACGCGAAAGTGTCGCGATAAACCAGAAATGTTGTCTCGAATGGGAAGCACTAGTGGCCCTAATGTTGTTTGGTTAGACTTTATAGGCTTTCCTACCACAAGTATAACATCTTTCGACAATGGAAAACCTACTTTTTTCTCATCATCATCTTTTTGGTATATGCAATTATAGTTATTGTCATCTGCTCCTCCGTGTGAAAGAGTTGGTATTTGGATAGCCGGTGATCCGATGACCGGTTTGAGAGGAGGATTGCTGCCCCTCCCATTTTGAAGAGCCAGTTTGTCATTAACATTGTTTCATTGTTGCCAAAGTACCTGTTTGGAGATAATGGTTCCACTGCCACCAGTGCATATGCGTTGAGGTTCACATGTTTATTTAATGCCCACAAATGATTAAAATTTGTGTTTCTGTTAGGTTAATCAAAATTCATAGCAAGAGTTTAGATTCACGTAATGAAATTAGTCTCCAGAAAATAGTTTATGAGATAACAAGTCACCAGTGGAAGGTGGGGTGATTAAAGGCGGTTATTACGTACCAAAGAAGTCACTTTGTGGGTGACTTTTTTGGTTCCGCCTTTGATCCTAAACGATCAAATGCGGTTAGAAAATCACCTTTAATTGGGATCCGATTCTAATTCCAAATTTAAAACTTGAATCAGACATCCGGAAAAAAAAGCTGTTGGAAACCAAATTAGGTTTCCGGCAGCCTCATCGAAACACAACATCTGAAACAAATTGTTCAAACATAGCATCCCAAATCTAAATCTAGAAGAGGGCATAAGCATAAACATGGCATAACAGCAAAGCAGAAACATGGCATAAGAACCCTCCAGTGGCAACGGAACCCTTCAACAGTGGTGGGCTTCTTCTCCAAGCGGTGTCAGGATTGGTCAAGCAACGGGGCTCTTTCCATGGGCAACACACAGCGACGGCAGCAGAGCAACACATAACAACATTCACCGGGCGCTGGGCAGCAGCGGAGTGGCCCGAATTTGAAGCAGTGCCGGAGCAGCGCGGATTCAAGGCACCGGCGGAGCAACATATAGCAACGGGTGACGAGCAACACACATGGACATTCACCGGCACTGGGCAGCAGCGGAGAGAAACCCTAGGGGCGGCGGCGAGGACATCAAGCGGTGGGGCAGCGTCTTGTGAGCTTAGGCTGAGGGTGGCCACCAGCAGAGGTGAGGATTGAGGAAAGATGAAGGTGGGCGGCGGGTGGCGTGAGGACGACAACATGAGTGAGGGAGGTTCCGAGAGGGAGAAAGATCAAAACGTGAAATTTGGCTAAGTGTTAGAGAAAGTTGGGCGCTGGGAACCCTAGCACTAACACTCATTTATAAATTGGGCTAAAAAGACAGTCCATTAAAGGCGATTCTACAATTGGAACCGCCTTTAAAACAAAGAAATTGACTTAGAATAGCACTTCTGAACTTGGAAATGCTTCGGCTCTTCATTAAAGGCAATTCTACTTGTAGAACCACCTTTAATCGATTGCAACTAAAGGCGGTTCCGCCTTTAATTGTTTTGAATTGTCTTTAAAACGAAAAAAGTGACCTAGGAGGGAGTTTCGAACTCAGAACTCCCTTCGGCTCCTCATTAAAAGTGGTTCCTAGGAACCGCCTTCTAACACCGCCTTTAATCAACCTTTCTCCACTAGTGAGTAGAGCTATAGTGACCTTTTTTAGCAACACTTATTAAAATGTTATAATAGCATATAAAGTGTTACTCAAACATTTGAAAAATGTTACCTAAATCTTGAAAAGTGTTTTCGTTAGATTTAATGCAACATTACCTAAGGTAAAACTTGTAAAAGTGTTTCAATAGCTCCAACTAAGCATTTTTAGTACCTAATGCAACACTTTCAAAGTGTTACATTCACTACTACAGTTTAGAGTTATCGTAATACTTTTCTAGCATCACTAATAAAGTGTTGAAAATGTTACAATAGCTGATAAAGTGTCACCTACACTTTTGAAAATGTTACATAAATCTTGAAAAGTATTTTGCCAGATCTAATGCAACATCATCGAAGGTAATACTTGTAAAAACGTGCAATATGTCCAACTTAGCATTTTTAGTACCTAAAGAAACACTTTCAAATTGTTACAAACTACAACAAAAGGGTCCTATTATGACACTTATATAGGGACACTTTTATAAAAATCATCGTAACAAATGTACAATAGGATGCTTATAAAATTAAACGTCTTAATATTATGTGACACATATTAAAAGTGTCCCAATATATATATAATTAGGACATTATAAAGCGACCAAATATTAAAACTATTGGGACATTTAAAAGTGTCCTAATAGATGTATATTAGGATGCTTATAAATTAAATGTCCCAATACATATGTAATTAGGACATTGAAAAGCGACTTAATATAATATGACGCATAAAAACAACTATATATTATGTCTATAGAGTCGCTTAATATAAATACCCAAGATCTATAGGGACTAACGATGAGGAACGTTTTAGAAGTGTCATATGAATGGAAGCGTCCCAGTAAGAATGCTAAGGGGACGTTTTGAATATGTTGCTTTAAGTGCTAAAAATGCTAAGTTGGTGTTATTTTAACACTTTCACAAGTATTAACTTGAGTGATATTGCGTAAGATTTAATGCAATACTTTTTTAAAATTTAGGTAATATTTTTCAAACGTTTAAGTGTCACTTATAAACAATTGTAACATTTAAATAACTGTAGCTATAAAAATATCACAATATCTCTAATTTGTAGTACTGTAACAACACCTTTGTATGGCTGGCAGAGACATCATCTTTCAAGCATTTCGTTAAACTCGCCTGAATTGAAGGTGGTTTTTGAGTGAATTCGTAGTGGCTTCATCTACAATCAATATTGAGTAAATATAATCCTGACATTTCACTAATTCATACTCCAAATTTATTAATTGTCAACTCTAACATTTAGAGTATAAGCACACGCAAACATATGTAGATTATTCATTCAAGTGATCTTAAATTCTCATCGTGATCATGAATTTATATGTAGTCACTGTTGTAAATTAGAGTTACCGTGACCTTTTTTACCAGCACTTATTTAAATGTTACAATAGTTTATAATTAAATTGTTAATTAAATCTTTAAAAAATGCTACATAAATCTTGAAAAGTGTTGCGTTAGATCTAATGTAATATCACTTGAGGTAATACTTGTAAAATTGTTGCAATAGGTCCAACTTAATGCTATTAGCATCTAAAGTAACGCTTCCAAAGTATTACATTAGCATTAGTTTACGGTAGTAAATTTAAATTTCTAGATACTGTTGCAAGTCATGTGTAGCTACTATATATAGGATGTGTGATTATACTTTTCTTGTGAAACGAATTGCAATGGATGATGGGATGATCAGCAAACATATCCATGTATTTTCAACAATACTAATTTGTTTAGGATATAGCTATTTCATTTCTTCAAGAATCCCTAAGGGTTTATTTAGGTTCATTTCTCTCTTTCCCATTCTTTGCCTCTTCACAATCCTCCCTCTCTATCTTCCTCCCATTATATCCACCATCGGTTTAACATCAGTTATCACATGGCAATCCAACTTCAGACTAATCCTCTTCGCTTTCGGAAAAGGCCCGATTCTGATGTCGGAACAATCATTCCACAACTTCATCATCCACACCACCCTCCCCATACGAAATCCATCCTCCAAATTACCTAATCCGACGAGAAAATTACCGAATTTCAGCCTCGAGGTTTTGGTCCTAGCGTTCGACATTGCCTTCATAGCCAAATACAAGCAAGAAATGCACCCTCAACTCCTCTTAATATGCTATGGTGTATTCATCTTTCTAGGTATGGATTGTTCATGGACTTGCTCAAAACTCGTGTTCCGTGCCCTAGGGCTCGAACTCGAGCCCATATTCGACACGCCCTACTTGTCGACGTCTCTCCAGAACCTCTGGAGCAAGCGATGGAACCTCATTGTCACGAATCTCCTTGGAGAGATAGTGTACAAGCCGGTGAGGTCAGCATGGGTCGCGGTGCTGCCCGGGCATGATGAGTTGGCCCAAGTATCTGCGATTTTCGTGACTTTTCTCGTTTCGGGTTTATGGCACGAGCTGTTGTATTATAGTATCACACGCAAGAATCCCAGTTGGGAAATGACAGCGTACTTCGTTCTACATGGAATTTGTGTTGTTTTTGAGTTGGCTGTGAAGAAAGCTTGCAAAGGGAGGTCGCATTTTCCACCATTTGTGTCGGTGCCTGTAACGCTAGGGTTTTGGATGTTCACCTGTGTTTGGCTTATAATGCCGCCGTTGGTTAGGGACGGCGTTGATGCTATGGTGGTTCAAGAGATCCGTAGTCTGATGAACTTTTTTCTGAATGGAATAAGTGTTGCTACAAAAGTAACACTTTATAAACTCTTGTAACATTTCAATAATTGTTGCTAGAAAAGTGCTACATTCTAGTTGTCTTGATAGTGAAACATCATTGATAAATAAAATCCGTGTTATCAAAGGTTTTCCTGTGATTATTTCTAGTATGGAATGAGTCTTTTAAATTACGGAATGGGGCTCCTGACCAGCGGTCTGTCCATAAGTTTATGGACAGACCAATTATATTTTTAGTTATACATTATATTTGTTAAATTACATACTAAATTTAGAAGTTTAAAAATTTTATATTATATATTTTTATATTTTCAAATTCAAATACATATTATTACTTGTTTTAACTTTTAAATTATAACAATTAAATTTTATTTAAAAATTACAACATGGTAAAAACCACTATGGATCGACTGTCTGTGAGTTTATGAAAAAATCACATTTTTGAGACTTTCTCTAAATTAAATTTAAAATACACACGACATTCTAAAGGTTCAAATACAGAACGCGGTGTAGTAAAATATACTTCACCCGTCCCAGCCGTAATGACAAGTTTTCTTTTTCACAATCTTCAATAATCATGTTTGACCATCAATATCTCCAGATACATATACTAATTCGTATAAAAAATTAATATTTAGAAAATATAGATTAAGATGAATTCAACAATATATCAAATGATATATTCATTATATGTATATTAATTTATATTTATAGTCAAACACTTTTAAAAAAAATAAATATGTCATTACTGGTGGGACGGGGGAGCAGGCGTGAAATAGCGATTGAGGGATGCGCTTCAGATCTAGTGTGCCCATTTTCTGCATGCCCCTATGTGCCCAATGTAAAACGGCGTCGTTTGCTATGGTTTTCTCCTCCCATTTTGTTTCATTAAAATTATCCCGGCTTCTGCAAACCTTCAATACGTTCTCCAATTCTTTGTTCTTCCATTATCCGCACTTCCTTCTCCGATCACAACCATGATTCTTCTTCCTCTCCCGTTCTCCGTCCTCCCTTTTCCGATCACCGTCTTCTCAAGCACGGTTTTGTCCGGTGAGTGATTGATTTTGGTTCTCTGAATTAGGTTTATTGGATTCTTTGATGTAATTCATTGATTTTTATATGTTTTCTCTGTACTTCCTCGCGTTCCGGCAGGAGCTGAAGGGGGAAATGACTTCCTTTCGTTCAACGATGAAGATTCTCCCCCTCTTCTGCGTCGGCAGCGGCGGAGAGATTATGGCACAACGCGGCTCTAGTGTATCGCTATCCTAAGTCTTCTCTTCAATCTTGCCTAGTATTTCGTTGCTCTGGTGCGGTGAAGATATTCAACGCGGCTCTGGTGCGGTGAAGATTTTCGTTGCTCTCTTTCATCTGGCCTAGTTTTCTCAGGTATCCCAAGTCTGCGTGCTTGTGTTTTGTGTGTTGAAATTTTTATGCTAGTTTGTTGTTCTAATTACCTTGTGTGTGCTGAAATTTTAATGCTGGATGTCACTGCTTCGCCTCTTGTTGATGCGTATCGGGAATCTGGTCTCCTTGTTCTGTCTGCAGGTAAGGTAAATGTCTCTAGGCTTGTGCCTCCCTTGATTATATCAGAGCAAGAATTGAAAATTGCTGCTAACATTTTACTAGATTGTCTTGAAGTTCTGAACTAGAATTTTGTTGAGATGCTTTTGTTGTATGTTGATTCATGTATGTTGTGGCTTCAAGCCTTCAAAGTAGCCATAATCTTTCTGTGCAGTGTCTCAAAGTTGTCTCTCTCCCACCCCCAAGTTTGCATTATAAAACTAGCATTCATATGTTTATATTATTTGCTTTGTGATTAGAGGAGTTAAATTTAAGTGTAGCAAATGTTTGGGGTGAGGATTTGGCCTGTCATTGCTGAATGAGCTTCTCTCTTTTTTTTTCAGAGAAAAAAAAGAGAGATAATCAGAAGAGAAGTTGAAGCTAACAAGAAACCGCTTGACCTTTCTTCAATCTTCAGTTTTGGTTCCGAAATGAGATCTTCTTGATTGCAGGGACGGGTCAAGCCGAGCCAGAAGAACCTTGCTTGGTCCCCGAGAATCACCAATAAATGGCCATTGTGCTGCTTGTGATGACGGAGGGATAGTAAAATCTTTTGGTTCCTGTTCTGCATTGGTATAGCAGTATTGTTAGTACAATCTTTTGGTCTCGGTTCTGCATTGGTATAGCAGTATTGTTGTTTTTGAGAAGCCTGCTGGACCAAATTTACCATGGTTCCACATTGGTATAGCAGTATCTGGGTTAGGATCATCTATCATGTAAATTATCATTGACAAAACGCATATGTGGAAACGGAAGGCAGCTTTCTTTTTTCCAGTATCAACACTAACAATGATAATAACACCAACGATGACAATAATGATAAATGCTTTCTCCTTAACTGAGCAAGAAAACTAACCATCGTACCACGACTTGAGACAATCTAGTATCATGTAGGCAAAACTTGAACGTTGTAGCAACAAAACGCATCAGAGAAAGGAGCTAATAATTAAATCATGTTTCTCTCATCCAGTTGTGCGAACAAAACATTCCATCTCCAAACCAACAACGGTGCAATAAATACAACAGCAACAGGGCATACAAATCGCCAGCAAAATACCAGTTTCAGTTCAACATCGGAACCACATGCCTCAATTTTTAACACATGGATAATTGTCCCAAGACACAATTAAATCGCTACTAACACAATCCAACCACACTTGGAGTTAAACAAATTGCAGAGAAAACATATTACAATCAATCAATTATATCAGGTAGTCCAATAGACCTAATTTAGAGAACTAAAGTCAATATCTCGCTGGAGAAGACGGTGATCGGAGA
>JAULKM010130862.1:0-19498 GCA_032355605.1 Rubia tinctorum
ATATGACCTCTACGGTACTGAAACTAAACAGAACCGGATTTCATACAGCTAGAACAGGTTAATTGGCACCTGAAAAAAAACTTAAACAGTAGGGCTACCATCCTACAGGAACTATGGTTGCAACCCCTTACGTTTAGCCCAACAGCACCGCGACTATGGAGCTAGAGGAAAAGAAAGTGACACATGTGAAACATAAGGGGTGGACAGAGCTATCATACAGAGCTATCATACAGACAGGAAACCAACAAAAAAATCCCACCCTAACTCCGGCAGGTGGGATTGAAAAACAACAGCTATAAACAAACATGCACGATAAATTCAACGAAATACTGTGCACCCTAACATCAGCAAGTGCCCAGAGACATCACAACAACAAATGTACGATATCGACGAACGTAAACCCATGCACCATAACATCGGAAAGTGCACGAGAAAAATTAGAACTGTAATTTAACGACTTCCCTTATTTGAAGCAATGCCATTAGTTATTACGGGCAAAAACGATCAGCTCAATTACATCCCAAACACGACCTGGAAAAAAGAAAAGACCACTATTAAGGCAAGTTAGCGAAAGATATACTGAAATTCAATTTCACTAAAGTCTAGAATTGAACATCATTAATTACAGGCTATCATAAGCTTTCTTTTTTAAAAATAAATGTTTTAAGGAAAGCAAACTACCCAATGCTATTAATATATTTACAGAGCCCTCCAAAGAACGTGGCATGCATATTGTTTATCATGACAGAGTTCTTGAAATGAGGATTGGAGTTAAAGAAGAACTCATACTTCCAACCATTAGGTTCACAAAGTCTAGAGAGCTTGATATCTTTCAGGTATTGAAGGACGTAGCAGCATGATCTGAAATCACCCCACCATAATTATTATTTCGCCTACTGTTTCAGCTCTCTGCAGATAGTAACATCATAATTATTAATTACCTCCCAATCTTTTGTAATAGGGATCAGAACCAAAAGAAGGGAAAAAGTTATAATTTCATTATGTTAAACTGGGAGAGAGGTACCCTCTTATCGAGAGGTTGGATGTTGAGTACAAAATCATCATTAGCAGCTCGTACCTTCCGTTCCTTACTTACAAAGTACCCCTTCATTTTCAACTGCAAAGCAAACGAGCACGTCAACACATACTGAGACCAGATTGATAATATCATCACGGCAAATGTAGGCAAGATACATCGACGTCTAGACGATAGCTTAGCAAATAATAAGTAAAAACCAGAATGAAAAAGTATGATAAACTAACCAAATCCTAATGTGAAGCGATAGTTCTCCTGCCTGTGATACATAGAATTCATAATATTCACTAAAGTCATTGCAGTAAAGTTCAATTTCATTAACAGTGAATACTTATTAGCCATTCACCATTTAGGTTATTTGCAAGTGTTGAACCCGGAAGGGTGCTAAGCTTAATAATATCACATCGAAAACACTCAAAACGTACAAAATACAGTCTCCAAAATTTCTGAACTTATATAAGAATCAGCATGGACTGATATAAGAATAAATTGAAATTACATTGAAATAAGGCACCAAATGAAGTTCCATAAAATGCAGACATTACCTTGTTCGAAAACGATCTGGATTCTCATTAATATATTGTGCCAATGCATTTGCATTTCTTCCCTGGTCCATTAATGACACCGAAAGACAAATCACAACAGAAACCATATGAGAATAGAATAAAACAATAGCGGATCTTAGTCACTTCAACACAAAATACATGAAAACGATATTTACCGCAACTGCACATAAAGTTGATACAAAGGCAACTCTGTGTCAGCGTTAGCCATGAATTCCGACAGGGCCTTGATATTTTCTGCGACACCGGATCCGTCCCACCCCCATCTGCGACTCAACGACGGGGAAGCATCGACACGACACGACCAATGAACCGCTCGGGTTGTCGAAGGTTCGATTTTTTCCGGCAGTGGAACATTGGGTCTTCAGTATCCAGTACCCAAAGACCTACAATCGATGATTCTTTTTTCCATTTGAGAGTAGGTGAACTCCGCCGACCACTGCTCTTCGAAGTTTGATGACTCGGTCAAATCTGGGAAATCATGTTCTCCGTTCACATCGAAAGAAGAACCGGTATACATTGAATCGTCCCTAATCCAATCGAAAGGTGAAAGTAGAGGAGGCAATAAACCCCTTTTTGGTAGGGTTTGCGAAGGATTTCAGTGGATGTGTGGGACGGTGAGAGCAGAAAAGTTGTAACCCAGTTAATACCATTGATGCAGTTGGGTGGTGGGGATGGTGGGGGAATTAATGTCAGTTGAAGATGGAGATCACGTGAATTCAAACGAGTTGTTTTAATTAATGTAATTGAGATGTTAATTAAGTCTAAAGGAACACTTAATTCTGAAATTGGTCAACATTTATAATGGTGCATTTGTAATTTTAGATTTTAAGTAAGGGTAATCAAGGTATTTCAGTTATATTTTTCAGACCAAAAATAGAAAGAATAGATATAGGAAGATCATTGTGGGACGTCCCAAAAAGGAAATTAGGAAGATCATTGTGGGACGGAGGGAGTATATATTTATCAATCATGTGATGGTACGATATTACAATCAAATCTTCAAAATTTTATCATTTTATATATTTTTTGTAATCCGTATGCATGCAATGTTGATAAAGTTAATGTTATTTTGCTAAATAGATGTTTATTAATATTTTTTATCAAACAACTAAATTACTTTAAAAATTATATTTTTATTTATATATAATAATATTTCAATTCACGTCCTTGCAAAATACGGGTGTTATCTAGTATTCTTGGTAAGTGAAAAGTAGTTGTATAAATAATATTTTAAGTACGAAATAAAAGTGATATATGTGTGGTGAGTTGTAGCCGGGACTTTGTATCCAGATCGAACAACTAATCGTGTGGATTAGGAGATAAATGAACAAGTTAGCTAACTAGATCCACATTTGTCCATTGCAAATATAATTGATCATCTGATAAATTGATAATCATCAACATCTTGTTGCTTTATGGTTAGGAATGTGGTGAGGCAACATAAACGCGTTACAGGTAATATTCCCGGCCTAATATGTTTGTGCATTACAGTAATCCCACTAAAAAACCAAAACCAAAATTCGTGTCTTCCACTAATTAAAATTAATACTAAAGTACCAGGTATCTAACTAATTAGTTTTTCGTTTAGTTTGCTCTAATTTTTGGTGATAAAGTCTAATAACGTACGGGCCTGATGATCCAGTCACCAGGTAAGGACCCAAGGAAGCTTTCCAGCCCAAGGACGCACAACGGGTAAGCAAGCTAGTTTGGTGAGCTTAATGGGACAACTCCGGTCTCATCAGCCACCAAACCACCATAAAACGAGAAGAATAACAAAAAAAGGGAGGTACGATTTCTATCAAACTATTATTCACCTTAAGACGTTCCTACATGGCAACAATGGCTAATCGGAGCGTCGGAGCAGGTACGGCTCGGCGTCTGCCTGCCTGACCTCATTCTGCCTGTCTTGTAGGTCTTGGTGCATATTGAACTGGAGTGGATCATTCATAAGCACAATACAAATATTGTTATTAACATTGGCGTCGTTTGTGGGGATCGCATCATCATTCAGCATCCACGCAGCTTGGAGAAGATGGAGGCACTAACGTCTGGAAGCCTATACAACTAGGTAGTAACGAAAGACGCGACGCACGAGGAAGATTCTCCCCCAAAGCTGACGGCAACGGATTAGAGACATCACTTCCGCACGGTAGCGGATGTCTTGAATAATTAGGAGGTTCTCCAAACGATCGTAGCATCTCAGAGGGAGATAATGAGGAGGTTGGAAGAAAGTGAAGACATGCGGAGCGGCAAGACGAAGAGAAGGGGACACGATTTGCAGCTGACTGAGCTCTTCCTAGAACATGAGGGTAATAGTGAAGCGCCTGATAAAGAGGAGAGGGCGTCACAAACAAGTCGGAGTCAACTCAGGAAGGAGAAGAGCACGGCTTCCTCTGGGAGACAAAAGCAATCTCTCGAAGGTGGAGAGGACGCAACAACCAGCGAATGGGGAGAAGTTTATGTACCATTCAGAAGAAATAAAAAAACAGGCCGAGAGCAGGAACCCCACCGAAAGGAAGAGAGGGAGACCCGAGCAAAGAAAACAGGGGCTCCCAATTTACTAGGCGGATACAACTGTTCAAGGCCGAGCCCAAGCTGAAAATGGCAATGAACCTAGGAAAGTACAATGGTGAGGCTGATCAAGAAGACCACTTGCACACGTTTTGCCCCAACATGGAAACTTTCGCGATACCGCAAGCCATGTGGTGCAAAGTGTTTGCAACAACCCTAACAATAGAAAAAAGAGTGTGGTTTAAAAACCTGGAAGATGGGACTATTGACAACTTCAACCAGCTGGAGTAGAAGTTCTTAACCCGTTTCATGCAAAGGAAGAAGTTTCAGAAGACAAGATCCGAACTGGTGACCATCAAGCAGAAGCCAGCAGAGGCACTGTCGGCGTACTGCGAGTGGTTAAATGATGAGGCAAACCAAGTGGAGGAGAGGAGCAACCAGTTCCTCATCGAAACATTCATAAATGGTTTAAGGCATGAGCTATTACTTGGGGATTTCACCCTGAACCTACCGATGACGATAGACGAGTTGATGAAGAGAGTCGGAAACTTTAACAGAGCAGACCTTGTGGACAGAAGAAGGAAGGAAGTGCAGGGAAGTGACAGTCAGCGGAGGGCAGATAGGGAAAGCTCGGAGGAATGACCGAGGAATGCTGGGACTTCCAGAACAAACTCCTAGCAAATGCAGAGTAGGTTCAATAGATCGTAAAGGGTCTTCACGCCGCTGATCAAAATCCTTGCGAAATCTTTGCCATGTGCGCAAGGAAAGGTATATTAGATACGCCACCAAGGATGACGAAGGAGTCTGGCAAGAGGAATAAGTATCATTTTTGTGATTACCACGATGACCATGGGTACAACATGAATGAATGTATTAATTTGAAACACAACATAAAGGATGATGTGCAGAGTGGCAAGCTGGCACACCTGGAAAAGAGTGTCAAGGCCCATAACAAAGCCACTTATCATGGCAAGAATAGGTATAGAGCACCTTGCAAGCAACAAGAGGTTTGAGGCAAAACAAAGAGCCCCGACAGAGAGCGAAAGTGGGAGAAAGGAAAGGAAATGACCATGGCTAAGAGAGTTGAGGGGAAAAAATAAGAGACAAAAATAAGGCACACCTGGTGACAGAGGAAGGATAGACAAGGTGACACACATATACGCCATCATAGGTGGGAGTGCAAGAAGAAAGACTGAATCTTAGAGGAAGGCACGCTGCAAAAAAACCCCAGGCAACGGCTGAAGAAAGAAAGACGGGGGCAAAGGAAGCAATAACGTTTGACGCTAGTGACCCAATACTAGATAGGCCGGCTAGTGGAGACGTAGTGGTAATAATGGTGAAAATGATGGACAAAAGGATTTATCAGGAATATGTGGATAGTGGAAGCTCAGTGGAGACCATGTGTTGGCACTGTTTCGAGAAGTCTGACGAGAACACAAGGAGGAAGCTGGAGCGGACAGACACCCCACTAGTAGACTTTGCAGACATAATGGTCTGGCCGGAAGGAACGATACTCCTCCCGGTAATGGTGGGGGAAGGAGAGAGAGGGAGAGAGAGAGAGAGAGAAAAGATGATAGACATGGAGTTCATAGTTGTAAAGGAAAATAACCCATATAATCTGATATTAGGCAGGACGGCACTAGCACTACTGAAGGGCATAGTATCAACCCTGAACCTTTTGTTAAAATTCCCAACGAGAGGAGGAATTTCCACAGTGTGAGGAGATCAATAGAGATCCGAATTTCATAGGATCGCGCTCAATAAGAGAAAATGGGAGGACAAAAATGGGAGTCAAAGGGAACAACCCAACAAGGCTAGGCATGCCAGGAAGATTGAAAACAAGTATGACCCATAAAAGCTAGATGCGGAAGTAGAAGCAGTAAAGCTGAGCTGAGATTGGTCAGTATAGGTGGGAGTATCCCTCCCACCCAAAGTAAAGAGCAGAATAGTGAAGGTGTTGAAGGAGAATAGGCAGGCATTCGCCACCAGCAGAAAAGTATATCCCTCCTTCAATCCTGTTCAGAAAAAGAGGAAGATTCTTTGCAGAGAGAGGAATGAAGCGGTAAACAATGAGGTGGGTCAACTGGTCAAAGTAGGGATCCTTAAAGAAAACCCCTACCCAACCTGGATGGCTAACCCGGTGCTGGTGAAAAAGACCGACGACAGCTTGAAGATGTGCATGGACTATACAGACCTGAACAAGTCCTACATTAAGGATTGTTACCCACTTCCGATCATTGACCAAAAGGTAGACGCTCTTACCAACTATCCAATTAAAATTTTTTCTCGACGCATACAAAGGTTACTACCAGATCCCCATGCTAGGGAGTGATGTAGAGAAAACTGCTTTCATTACTGAGAAAGAAGCCTTTGGTTAACGAATGATTCCATTTGGCCGGACGAATGATTCCATTTGGCCTGACAAATGTTGGGGGCACATATCAAAGAGTGGTGGATAAGATTTTCCAAAAACATATCGGAAGGAACCTGGAAGTATATGTGGATGACATGGTAATAAAGAGCAGTAAATACGAGACATTTGTGGAAGATGTAAGAGAGACCCTGGTACAATTCAAGGAGACAAGGATGAAGATGAACCCGGCTAAATGCCAGTTCAGAGTAGGAACGGGGAAGTTCCTTGGGCGCATGGTATTGAACGAGGGGATATAAGGAACTTTTGGAGTGAAGCCACCCGACACAGTCAAGGAAGTGCAGAGCTTAAATGGGAAGCTGGCGGCCATTAATCGTTTCATGTCGCGGGTAGAAGAGAGGTAACTCCCTTTCTTAAAGACTTTAAAGGGATGTGTGGAAAATGGGACAGTACAATGAGGAGATTTATAGGAGAAAGCGCTTGAGGAACTAAAAGTGCATTTGAAGGACATCTCGACTCTAACTAGCCCAAGAAATGGAGAGGCCATGTACTTGTATGTAGCAGTGAGCGAAGAAACTGTTAGCGGTGCATGGGTCAGGGAGGAGAAAAAAGTCCAAATACCTGTGCATTTAGTGAGTTGGGCTCTACAAGGCCCAGAGCGAGGGTACACCGGTTAGGAGAAGCTTGATTTAGCTCTGATTCATGCACTGAAAAGGTTAAGATAGTACTTTCAAGTGCACCCTGTAATAGTTCTGACGAAACAGTCGTTGAAAGCAATACTGACCAAGCGAGAAGCTTCTGGAAGACTGGTTAAATTGGCAGTCGAGCTGGAAGAACATGTCATTGAATGCGCACCAAGGAAAGAAATAACGGGACAAGTTATGGCCGACTTCCTGGCAGAAATACCCAAAGAAAGAAAGGTGAAAGAAATGAAGGAAGAACGAAATCCACCACATGCTGATGGTGCAAACAAAATGATGGGGACAGATTCATGGAAACTATATGTGGACGGAACCTCAAGATTAGAAGGAACAGGTTCATGCATGGTTTTATCAGACCCAAAAGGCGTGGAATCAACTTATACCCTGTGGTTTAAATTCCTAGTTAAAAAAATGAGGCAGAGTATGAGGCACTAATTGCAGGAATGGAGATAGCCCATAAGTTGGGAGCAAGGAAGCTGCAGGCCTATGGGGACTCCATGCTGGTGAAAAATCAATACAATGGTCAGCACGCTGCCAAGGAGCCAACATTGATGAAGTACAGAGACAAGGTCAGGAGCCTGGCAGCTGAATTTGAGGAGTTTGAGATCACCCAAGTCCCAAGGTCGTAGAACACGAGGGCAGACGCATTGAGCAAACTAGCATCCTCAGGCCACACACATTTAACCAAAAATGTGCTGGTAGAGGAGTTGGAGTGCAGGTCAACCGACGTTAGACAGGTATGAGTGATACAGGGAGCAACGCCCGACTGGACGACACCTCTCCATAACTACCTGGAAAGGGAGATGCTTCCAGCAGATGACAAGGAAGCAAGGATGGTAAAACTAAAAGGACTACAGTACACTTTAAGGAACGAGCTGTTATACAAGAGGGGATACACTGAACCGTGTCTTAGATGTGCAAACTCCGAGTTGGCAGATACTATCCTAAGAGAAATAAATGAGGGAAGTTGCGGAAGCCACCAAGGAGCAAGAACAATAGCATTACGGGCAATGAGAGCAGGATACTATTGGCCAACCATGAAAGACGACTCAGAAAGAATGGTTAGAGAATGTCACAGATGCCAAGAGTACGCCAAGATATAGAGGTTCCCTACATAAAGAATGACCAACCTAAGATCATTCTGGCCTTTTTCCAAGTGTGGGATTGACATTACAGAGCCGTTCCCAAAAGCAGCAGGAAGGAAGAATATTTTGTCAGTGGCAATGGACTATTTCACAAAATGGGTAGAAGTTGAGGTTGTGGCAAGCATAACGGGCAAGAAGGTTACAAACTTCACATGGAGAAACATAGTGTGCAAGTTTGGAATTCTTCAGGCGATAGTTAGTGACAACGGAAAACAATTTGCCAACGAGCCTTTCAAGTCTTGGTGCGCCAGACTGAACATAAGACAACGCTTCACATCGGTAGCTCATCCACAGGAAAACGAGCACACGGAGGTGGCGAACAAGATAATAGTTCAAGGATTGAAGAAAATACTAGAACAAGCTAAAGTAGAATGGGAGGAAGAGCTGGTGAGTGTATTTTTGGCATACATGACTACCTCTCAGACAACCACGGGAGAATCTCCCTACAGGATGTGTTTTGGAACAGAAGCCACCATCTCACCAGAAATCGCCGTGCCTAGAAGAAGGGTGATTGAACCAATGAATCAGGAGGAAAAAGACCAAGCCCTCAAGGAAAACTTGGAAGAGCTGAACTCAGGGAGAAGCCAATATTAAAGGAGGCAGCGTAAAAATCCTGGATGGAAAAACACTACAATAGCGAGGTACGGTTTAGGTCCTTAAAGGTGAGATATTTGGCATTGAGAAAATATAAAACAAGCAGGGTTCAGGGTCAAAAGAAGCTGGATGCAGAATGGGAAGACCCATACAGGGTGGCTGATGCGCAGGGGAAAAGAGCACACAGGATGGAGACAATGGAATGAACACCAATCCCCCGGACATGGAACATAGCCAACCTGAGAAGGTATTAGGCTTAAGTAATTATAGTTCATGTATGTACAAAACCTGATGTCAAATGGTTCAATGCGATCGAGGGGCGAGGCGGGTTCCCTAAGGAGATCGAATATTTTGTAAGCCCATAAGGGGTATGATCCTGAAGAAACCCCGACCTGCGGCCCCATCCTTTTTTGTTTTTTTTTCTGGAAATGACAAAGTTCGGGAGGCCATAACCATAGCCATCGAAACAATGAGCCTGGTCCTGGATAAAGTTGCAGTGCTAGTCTCAACAGCCAGCGCAATTGCAGGCCGGATAAAAATAGGCAAAAGAGACTAAGCTCCGGCCACAACCATAACTGTCAAAGCAATGAGCTTAATCCTGGCTAAACATGCAGCGCTGGACCCAACAACTAGCTCAATTGTAGGCCAGATTAAAAAAAGCAAAAGAGACCAAGCTCCGACCACAACTATAGCCATAAAAGCATTGAGCCTGATCCTGGCTAAAGTTGCAGCGCTGACCCCAACAGCCAGTGCAACAACTTGTTGGATCAAAACAGGAAAAGAGTCAAAGCTCCGGCCACAACCATAGCCGTCGCGGCAATAAGCCTGATCTTGGCTAAAGTTGCAATACTGGCCCCAACAGCCAGCACAATTGCAGGCCGGATCAAAATAGGTAAAAGAGACAAAGCTTCAGCCACAACCATAGTTGTCGAGGCAATGATCCCGATTATGGCTAATGTTGGTGTGGTGGCCCCAACAGCCAGCGTAAGCAGGCCGGATTGCAACAGGTAATAAAGTTGAAACCCAAAAAGGATTCCAAATGAAACGACAAAATGTGAAGAGATGAAAAGAAACAAAAACCAAGTAATTTCAAAAATAAAAGAAACAAATGTATCATCCCTCGGCAGTGGAATACAAACCAAGCAAATAAAAAGAAAAGAGAAAAGCGTTCAAGGCTTCTCAGTTGCTACATTATCTTCCTTCTTCCCAACAGCTTGAGTTTCGACTCCATTAACCACATCAGTGCCTTCGGCAGCGCCAACAGCATGGACCTCATCACCCGGGCTGGTTCCGCATTGTCAATAGGATGACGGTGTGTCGGTCTCTGCAGAGGCATCATCAGGGTTCCATTTTTTGAGCTCAGGTAAGGTCATGTCAGGATGTAGCTTGGTTAAGTACTCGGTAAAGTTGTGCTCGTGAAAAGAAATGAAAGCATCACCCAGGCCAACCCACAGCTGATCCTCATCCTCGGTCCAGGAATAGAAATCTATGGCACTCATCAACGCACCACTCAACATGTCAGAGGCCTTAGCACTTCGCACAACGCGAGAATACAGGTTCAAGAAACTACGGGTGAAAGCCCGGTCCTGGAAAGCACGCAGCTCGGTAATCTTGGCTTCAACGCGAGTCAGGGAGGTCTGTAGAGAGCCAGTGACACCTTTTCTAGATCGAGGTCCTGCTCCAATTCTAAAACTCTCCGAGCTTTAGCTTTCAGGGAGGCTAGCCCACGTTTAAGCTCATTTTTCTTTGCCTGCGGGCTGTCAAACTCTTCCTGCATGGCCCTGGCAGAGAAAAGGTGCTGAAAATGTAGAAAGGAGTAAGAAAATCAATAATAATAAGAGATTAAAAAGGGGAGGAAGATCCCGTCAGGAAAACTCATAAGATACCTCGAGAATAGCAGCAACAGACCAATCAGCAAGGGAATTGGACCCAGCGACGTTGAAGGATCATTCGCACAACCAGACATTGAAAAGAGGAAGAGGTAGAACCCGGGAAACAAACTCTGTCTGAGTCGCAACGCTACACAGAGGGGCTAGAACAGAGTCCCGAGAAGAGGATCCATATGTAAAGGGGGATGGAGAAAGGAACCAACTGAACATGTTGAGCAGCCAAAGAGAGCGCCTGTTGCTCAGAGGAAAGCGTGTCAGAAACCTCCTCAAGAATCGCATCGAAAGAAGTCCGGCTGGGACCAGTACCACCCTGTTCAATCCTCCTGCCAGAGCTGTGGCGAGCCCTTTTCAAAATAGGCTCTTCCTCAAGAACTTCGATGTCAGAGACATTGATAGCTTAGACCACGGTCATGTCCTTGGCTTGAGAGGCCGAACCACTACTTGCAACCCGGCTAGGAAGCTTAGACAAATCACCAAGGAAAGTAGCCACCGACATCTCTATAATAAAGAGGAGGGCAAAGAGTTAAAAAAGCCAGTGCAATTGGGTAAAGACAAGCAGAGCCACCACCCCGAGAAGGCGGGCGAAGAAAAAAGGGTTGGGACCTATATCATTCAGATCAATGGGACCTTCTCCAGGAGATATGCCACCAGGGAAATATGGCAAGCCAACAGCCCGCATGACAGAATCCCGTAAGAGGTAGTCACATCTCACCCTCACAGTCTCAAGCAAGAAATAAAAGGATGTAGGAAGTCCGTCTCAGCAGCACTGGGGTGAGATCCCGCCCCTTTTCAAGGCCAGCAGGATAGATCACCCTATCAGCCTCACTTAAGCCCAGTACTAGCTCCTCGTCCACGAAGATAAACTGCCACTTCCACTCAATACGAGTAGGGAGTTCGGTTAACAAATTGACCCTGTCCTGCCGGAACTTAAAGAAGGTCTAGTCGGGGGGAATCCTAGCCTAGTTGCAGAAGGCACGAAATAGAATGACTGGGGGCTCGACATAAAGGAGGTGACACAAAATTACAAAACCCATAAGTACAAGAAAGGATTTATGGGAAAGATCAGTTAGACCCAACTCATAAAAGGCCAACATAGCCTAGAAGAAATCGAAAAAGGGGAAATGAAGACAGCAATTTTCAAGGGTCTCAAGGTAGACGACGACCATGCCAGTAGGCACGTTTAGCACCGTCTGGCTGACACCAGGCAACGGAATGTGATTGCGAATGTCATGAAAAATAGCCTCCTGAGCGTTGAAAATGGCCTCAAAACGGTCAGAGCGGCCTTGAACTCAGGGTTAGTTGTGTTACGATAGGAGTCAGTCTTCGGAGAACCAACAGTAGAAACCATCGTAGACAGAAGAAAAAAATAAAAGAGAAAGAAGGTTAGAGGAAGTAGAGAGGGTACCTGAAGAAGGACTAAAGGCTGCCGGGAAAGAAAAGAAAAGATGAAACTGGAGGTAAGAGCAGACGAAAGCAGGAGGGGAAAACTAAGAGAAATAACAATATAAAAGATTAGGCGTTGAGATAAGAAAATATAAGGAGGAACCAACAAACTCCTTGGGACGCAGGACGACAAGGGAGTAATGATAACCACAAAAGGAGAAGGAAAATTTTTAGAGGCCAGTATGCAAAAACCGTTAGAAAAATTACACGTGGCACACATCCAGAAAGGTAGCGTAACCGTAAAAAATGAGTTAATGAATCGACGACCGTGTGCATGGGAGGTTTGAGTTTACAAAAAAACCCACCTAATTTCCCCCACGAGGAGAAAAAAAGAGAAAATAGTAATCAAGGAGCAGCCCCCATGGACGCTACCTGCACCCAGGGAGACCGGAGCGCAGGTAAGCAAAATATATTTAGGTCCGGATTCAGCCTATCGCCCAGGATTGGTTCGTCCAACTGGGCCATAGGCTCTGGGGACTTAATAATGTATGGGCATGATGGCCCAGTCACTAGGGAAGGACCCAAGGAAGCTTTTCAGCTCAAGGACGCACAACGAGTAAGCATGCTAGTTTGGTGAGCTTGATGGGACGAATTCAGTCCCATCAGCCACCAAACCACCATAAAACGAGGAGAATAACAAAAAAAAGGAGGTAAGATTTCTATCTGATTACTATTCACCTTAAGACATTCCTACATGGCAATAATGGCTAAATGGAGCATTGGAGCAGGTACGGCCCCGCGTCTACCTACCCGACCTCTTTATGTCTGTCTTATAGGTTTTGATTCATATTGGGCTAGAGTGAATCATTTATAAGCATCTTTAACGATCAATCCTTACTTCTCGTTCCATATTTGACTACTAATAAAGAAGGTTTAACTTTAACTAATCAACAGTCAAACCTTAGTTAACGCTCTAAATATTTATAAACACCAGTGACTAAGATTTAACTTTAACTAATTGATGGTTAACCCTTACTTAACGTTCTATAAACTAACACTAATAAATAAGGTTTAAATTCAAGTAATCGATGGTCAAACCATAACTTTTGTTTTATATTTGACCACAAATAACTAAGGTTTGACTTTAAGTAATTGACTATCAACCTTAAGTTGTAATAATAAATGAATATTCTCAAATAAAAAATTATAAACACATTTATCCATTTTTCGATAAATTTGAACCATTGTTAGATTTTCATATGTTCAGTCTCACCCATTAAAATATCTAATTATATAAAGGATGTAAACCTACTCTCCTCGTAATCTACATTACTCCCTAGTAAGACGTGAATATAATATCTTTTTAACACTACTAACACTCACTTTTGTTATGTTTTGTTGGTGATTAGCTAGAAAATTAAGAAGTTTACCAAATAGGGATTAGAATCACATTGTGTGCTTATTCACCCTATTTTCCTATTTCGTATTATTTATCAAAAAAATTTGTTTAGTGATTGAATCAAATTAAAACATTTTATGTGCTTAGCGGAGATCAATTCATCAGAGAAGGCCATTCATAAGGATTGTACTCGATTGAAAGTCATACGCAAGGATGGTAGTAGATTGAAGGTCACTAATCTGGTGGTAGAAGATTTCTTCAATTAGGAAGGAAGAAGAGAAGAAAAGAAGCAAAGGGAAAGTTGAAAGTCGGAGGCACGTTTCGTGCAAATCGGCATGGACTGTAATTTTCACAAGATGTCTAAGGTTGAATTCAAGCCCATAACACAGACCGTGCAATTTGGCACTGGTTATATTTTTCGAATCAAGAAGAAATGGAATTCCAAGGGCCGGTGAATGAACGGTGAAAATAGGCACGGTTAGTATTTTAGAAGTTTCAAAGGCACAAAATCAAGCCCTGGGGAATTAACCATGCAAATATACACGGTCTGTGTTTTTTATAAGTCCAAGAACCCAAAATAATGCTCTCAAGGAACAGACAATGCTATGATGACCGATTTATACCTCACAAGCTTGGGCACGGGCCGTATTTTATGGCATGGTCTGTGCTCAGTGTTTTGACTAGGATTTAATGGGGTTGCTTTTTCTTTCTCTCTCTACCTCCCTATAAAAGAACTCCTTTACCCAATGGTTATGGAAGCGGACTTCAGGGAAAAAACCTCACTCTCAACATTTATTTCTATATGTTGAACATGTTTAATCCATCATTTATTATGAGTTTTCCTAGATAAAGCTGTATTTATGCTTGCGAGCATTTGCTAAACATGTTTAGTGAGTAATTTTTGATATTCTAGATTCTCGCTATTTAATGCTTTTATTATAACTATTGTTGTTTTTTAATACTTATGATCATTTCATAATTAACATAATGATATATAACTAATTGTGATTATTCCATGATTTAGAGCTAGGCTCTGGAATGAACCCATAAATATTTTGTCTTTTTTGTCGATTTAATCATCAGTCAATGTGAAAATTATGTTTAGGAGTGAAAACTAGGCATAATTGTTGATTATTGAGTTGGATTAAGCTTAAGGATTGTATTGGAGTAATTTATAACTAATAAACGTGAGTTACAGACGATTGGGTTGGAAATTATCTTTTGACTGAATCACATTGAGTTTATAGGTTAGCTTTGAATGTCATATATCAAGTTTGTGGCCCCTAGGTTGATAAAATCCTAGAGGGAAATAATGAAGTACTGATGTTCTATAAATTAGAAGAGACCCAGTAGAATAGGAATTCACGTTGGGTCCCGGGGTGTCATGTTACTTATGCCCTTAATCCATGTTACCACGGATGTCGAGTGGATTGATGTCATAAGTGAGGGTTCGTAGGTGACCGTGTGTGCAAACCATCTAGCTAATCTAGAGAGAGGTGAGAGATGTTGATGGGTCAGACTCGTTGAAGTGACAATGTGATTGAGCATTAGGATAGAACATACTTTTGTCACGTGAATATGAATCGAGGATCAAATTCCGTTGCTTAACATGTTAAGAAAATTCCCCAAGTCTCCTTATTATTATATTTAATTTTTTTGTATCCTGGTATGCTAGTTAGTTGATATCATTGTTACACTCGTGGCTTATAGATTTTCACTCAACCACCTCTTTGTATGAGCACACACTTGGTAATGCTTGTGTGTATTGTTTTCTACGTAAACTATCCTTCAAACTGTATTTTTTCTATTGACAACCCGACTTACCACTATCTACTCTTTAGTAGTTAATAGTAATAGGGAAGAAACTTATAAATCTTATCTTTGATTTTTATGCTAGTTAGACGACACTTGTATGCACATAGAATTTTGGCGTTGTTTTATGGGATTTAGCCATTTATTGATTGATAGCTAGTGGGGGTTATTTTGTTTTTGTATTTTTGAGGTTTCTTTGTTTGGGTTTGGTAAAGTGTTTTGGTTTTGATTGTGCCTTGATATAATTTGTTGATGTTCATTGTTTTTAAACAAATAAATTCCTTTTGGTCTTAGTTTATGGTATTTACCATGCCAATAACCTAGAACCCTTGCACTATACTCTTGACCTTGCAGGTTTCTGTCAGAGACCGAGAAGATGACCTTGCGCTAACACCAAGATCATGTAACTACCACCCTAGTAAAGGTAGAAATCATAGACAAAACAATAGGACATTAAGGGAGCTTATGGCTTCAAATTTTGAGAGTCAAACTTTGTTTATAATATTTCCAACACTCTCTGCAAATGTTACTTGCGAGTTAAAATCGGGCATGATTCATCGCCTTCAACCTTTTACGGGATGAGTGGTGAGGATACCAACAAGCATCTCTCAAATTTTTATCTCGTATGCACCAACATGAAGCCATGCAGTTTTGGAGAAGGATTACAACCTTTGAGCCTTTTTGTTTTAATTGAAGGATGCGACTAAAATATTGGCTATACTATCTCCCTCATGGGTGCATCACAACATGGATGGACATGAACTAGAAGTTCCTTGAGAAGTTCTTCCTAGCGTCAATATCTACAGGGTTAAATAAGCAATTGACAAACATTTCTCAATGCCCTATCGAGACATTTTAAAGAATATTGGAAACGATTCAGGAAGTTGTTAGTGAGTTTCCTTTACCACCTTTTTAATGACAGGGATTTAGTGTACTATTTCTTTGAAAGGTTCACAGATGAAGATATACAAATGGTGAATGCAACTTGTAATGGATCAATAGCTAATATGAGTCATAAAGATGCTATGACTCTATTTGAAGAGATGGAAAATGAGACAAGACAATTCAGAATGAGGTCAAGAGTTAGAATACAAGAAGAGATTAATCCCACCTCCCTGAAGCTAGAATAGAAATGCCAAGTTGTGGAATCCATAATGAAGGAGTTCATGATAGAGAGGATTCAATAATTAAAGGCTTGTCAGATTTGTTCATTAGATTACCTGACTGATGTGTGTTTGCAAATACACAAAGATATACTTGAAGAGGTTAAAGCTATGGGATAGCAAGGTCATGGGTTTCAAGGAAACAAGCATTTTGGAAAAGGATGGGGAGCCCAAGGTCAAGGTTAAGGGATCCAAAGGAACCAAGGTTTTGAAAAGAAATATGATCCATAATCCAAGTCCTACAATCCCAGATGGAGAGATCACACAAATTTCTGATTGAGTGATGACCGTGGAGATCAAACCAATTATGCAAATGGTCAATAATTCAACTGGGGGTCTCAACAACACTATGCATAAGATGAAGGTACCTTTAAACCCCAAAGAGGTACAACTAGGTCGGACCAAGATGAGTTGATGCAAGAGCAATGAATTGTTTGCAGCTCATACTAGGAATTAACTTGAGTAATTGGGATCTAGATCTTTCTTGAGCATAAAGAACTTGGAGGTACAAGTAGGTCAATTGGCTACCTCGGTGAGCCGTCTTGTAGCAATAGAATCGGGGAAAGTTCTCTCTTAACTGGAAGAGAACCAAAGGCAAAACGGTGTTGTTATTATTGTGAGGAATTGGGAGAAGGTGTAATAGTCCGAGAAGGAGGTGAATTAAGAGAATGATAGATTTGGAAAAGAAGTTAACACAGGGACCGAGGAATAAGTGATCATAGAGGGTGATGCCAACAATAAGGTGGAGACTTTTGAACCGGAAGCCAAACCCAAAATATCTCAATGGACGCCCACTAAAGGAAAGATAGAGAAGGTCACCCCTCCCATGCCATTTATGTCAAACTCTATGGCAAAGAACCACAAAGATTCCAATAATGATGATCTCTTCAAATTGTTCCAACAGTGTGAGGTAAACATCCTTCTCCTTGATGCTATTGGGAAAATTCGCTACATTTTCGAACGAAGTGTGCACTAAAAAGAGTCCCAACAAATTTGGTGGTACACCACCTCAACATTGATCCTACGATCAAACCCATTACACAAAATAGAAGAATATTTAACCCCAAAAAAGGAGTAACTATCATAAAAGAGGTAGCAAAACTACTCAAAGCTAACGTGATCATAGAGGTGGTCTATCTAGAGTGGTTCACCAACCCAATCATGGTTTTTTAAAAAAAACATGAAGGAGGATGGAGAATCTGCATTAACTTCACTTACACAAACAAATTTTTCTCAAAGTATAGTTGCCAACTACTTTCGATCAATCAGCTCGTCGAATCCTTTTTCAATGCTCTTATGAGTTATCATTAAATCCTTATGGAAAATGAGCACAAGAAAAAGACCATGTTCATCACAGAGGTAGGGACATTTTTCAACAAAAAGATGTCATTTGGGCTCAAAAATGTAGGAGTCACATATCAGCCCTTGGTAGATAAAATATTCAAGAAGCAGGTCGGTGAGAATGTGAAAATGTACGTGGACAACATGGTGGTCAAAAGAAAAACTATGTAAACTTCCTCAATAATCGGAGAGAGACATTCGAGCGACTTCAGAGCGGAAATTTGAAGTTCATCCCATTAAATTGTACCATTGGAGTGGGGGTGAAAAATTCCCAAGTCTCATGGAATCTAACAAATGATATAAGTTAATCCATATAGGTCGATGCCAACTCATAACCAACTTCAAGAATTTAATTGCAAAAGACATTATAAACACACCAATTTAGTGATTTCACTATCACACCAACATATCATGAAATTTTATATCATCAATGCAAAGAATCGAACAAATACATAACAAATTCAGGGATCAGAATCTTGGAATTCTTCACAACTAATAACTTAGTACATTTCAAAATTCACTTCAAAATTCAATCACTTCATATTCACCTTCACCATTATTGGAGGTGTATAGGATAAAATTATTTGCTATAAATTTTTGTTCCAAAGTTTTTTGATAAAATTATTATTTTATGAATCTATAAACTTCCTCCATCCCGATTTAATACCCTGACTTTCTATTTTTTTCTGTCCCAGTCAAAGGTTTTTATTTTGATTATTTTCTTATTTGGATTGGAATTTGTGACTGAAATTTAGCCCCTTCATTTCATTCTCCCACTTATTCTGCTATATCAGCAGCACAAATGACTGTGCAAAAAGGTGAGAACATTTAGCGGAGATGAAGTGTAAAATCCAATTTGATTTTCGCGAATCAAGTTTTGATTTGAGTTTTAATGTCCAAAATCAATCAAAAATTATATTCTTAATTCACTTTAATCAATTGAGAAAACTGAAAATTGTATGTTAAATTTAATTTGATTAATTTAAAATTGAAACATTTGAATTTCGGGTTTTTACCCCCTAGTTAAATGAAATAAGAATCAATACATTGATGGATAATAATAAGAAAAGTGACAACATTAACATTGAGAGTAGAGAGCATACTTATGATGCCTATTTAATTAGGGTGTTCTATATCATGACTTGTATGTTACTAGTTACGCTCTAATACGTACACATACATGTATTATTATTATTTTTATTTCCTTTTTTAGGGGTGGGGGGTTATTTATTGTTTTTGCCCAAAATTAACCTTACCATTTCTCTTTCTCTTTCCCTTTCTATCTTTCTCTCTCATTTCTCCCTCCTCTCAACATAATTCCGCTGACCACCACCACCTCCCGCCAACCACTAGCGTCCACTGCCGCCGACCACATCGCCGGAAAATTTAGTTTCATTTTCAAAAAAATTAAATACGATTTTGTTGCCGAAAAATTTGGTCTGCAATCTGGGATTTTCATTTTGGTTTTGGGAGGGGTGGGGTGGGGTGGATGAGATGGCGGGAGAGAGAGGAGTGAAATAACATAGAGGGAAGATGAGGACTGGGAGTGAAATAACGGGGGTGGGGAGAGGACAGAGAGGAGAGGGT
>JAULKM010130881.1:0-19492 GCA_032355605.1 Rubia tinctorum
ATATGTATATTAATTTATATTAATGGTCAAAGTTTATCAAATTTGACTTTGAAAAAACAAACATGTCAATTCTGCTGAGACGGAGGGAGTAATACATATTACTAGGCTACATCTTGACTGAATTATGTATAAATCAAAACATGTTAATATGCCAAACATATCCATTCAATTGTCATTTTTATCTCCAATTCACCTATATTCAGTATAAAAGAAAAAAAATCTGCTATTATAAACTATCATTACGGGATCAAGCGGCAGGGAAAAACTGAAGTCATTCAATGTGCAACTGCATACCTAATTTCTACATAATTGGTGTAGCCTAAGGGGACAGGGAAGAGGAAATGCAGTGTCAGGAAACATGAGCAACATTCAGATTAAACTAGAGAAAATAAAACAAGCACAACAGCAACTTTCAGGAACTAAACACAATAACAGTTCATAAATAACTAAGTAATGCATAAAAAACAAGTTTTTTTCCTTTCCTCCGTTCTTAAGTAAGAAAATTATATTCAATAAATCAATCAAGAAACTTAAACAATTTCTTAATTCACAACAAAAGAAATCTCCTGTTGTGACACTTTTTTTAACAGTACAGAAACGTCGCTAAAATGATTAGTAACGCTTTGTGGAAGTGACTCTATTTAGCGTGTCACTAAAAATAATGTGACATGCATGAGCGTCACTAAAATAATGCGACAGGCATGAGCGCCACAAAAATTGGGACATGCAAGGGCATCAAAATGAGTGTAACAGCTGAAAGCATCGCAAAACACGTTACATTTGGAAGCGTCGCAAAATGTATCTTGAGCATTAAAAAAAGAATTTTCATTGATTACTATTCAGCCCCTCAATTTTATCATTTACAATTCAGTAAGCCCATTTCTAATATTTACAAATCAGCACGTCAACTTCCAACAACTACTTATTGACCCACATAATTTCCTTTCCTTTATCCTTTTTCGGATCCACAATCTAATTCGTTAAAGAATCCAAGACTATCCATAGAAATGAAAATTCACATAATTATAAATTCAGAATGCAGCAGCAATATCAACACTTGTCTATAAATCTCAGCCCATTTGTTAAGTCATTTGATTCGTTAAAATCTGAAATCCAGGTAGTAAACTGGTCCAAGTACTTAATTACAAGCAGTTATTGGATTCTCACCATGCTGATGGCAAATGCAACAACCGAACCAAATGCCACCAACGAATTCATATTAGGCGAGCCATTTTTGAATTCCCTCAAACCATCAAGAAGCAGGTCTGTAATTATTCATCACCAGTGCGACTAAGAAAACTTAGTAAAAACTTGAGGATTTTAGGAGGAGACTCTAAGAGCAATAACAAAAATTGAAAAACTGGAGAACTATTGATCTTACTAACCTCGTCCAGGTCCCAATAATGCCAAATCGCCTCACATACGAATGTGTCTTAACGTAGCTCTCTACAGCCCAGACATCTACCGGTGATCCAAGAATTACAAAGAAGTTTCCTCCTGGCACTTCACAAACTCCTGAGGTTAGTTCCAGTTGCTGCAGTCGTTGTCATTATCCTCTCATGAGGAGTGTTATCCCTTGGAATACCTTATTTCTGAAGACTGGAATGAATAAGAGTTTAAATATATGATGATGTTGTCCTCATTAGTTGGAATTTGGAATACTTTTACTACTCTAGCTTGCTAGATCAGAAATGCTTTAAAACAGCTTCTTCACTTCATAATGCATGTAAAGGTTTTCTTTTGTAATACTCATTATGGCTGTGAAACTGTATGCATGCAGATCACCAAGAATGAGTCTAGCTCGGATTACAGATTATTCCAGCAAGAAGATTAACAATTCCCTTGTGTCGCTGCTATCAATTGTTGATACGGGAAGTCTCGGGAGTGGTCACGGGAGTTTTATACATGCAGATAATGTTTTAAAATTTATGTCAAACGGATAAGGTATTTTTAAAAGTTGTACATATACCTGGTTTTGGATATATAGCTCGTGGGTGGTACTTTTGACAGAATTATTAATAAAATGCATCAATAATCCTGTGATTGCCTTTTTTCTTCTTTCTTTTTGAACGTAATCCTGTGTTTGCTTTAATTAATCATTTGGCTTCTGTTCTGATTGAAGTTGTTTTGGTGTTGGGCAACTGAAAAACTAGCTGTTGATTTTCCCTTGTGTATGCTGTTTAGAAGAATCGAAATGCCTGTTCTAAAGAGAATGGCATCTGGGGATTTCTCTCCCACTTTCCAAGTCGCCGTCGTAGGGGTTCGGTATATGTGCTCACTGTGAAATGAAATCTAAACGCGGACCATAATTTCTGATGATACGCACAAAGGTGTCCCTGTAAATATTTTACAGCAACAACTCGTTTTCTACTTGTCCACATCTATGCTACCTGCTCACAGGTAGGATCTTAATACAAAGAGAAAAATGCTTTTATAACCATACCTACTTCACATAAGAGCCAATATAATTTTTTTTTATAATTGAAAGTGCAAATATAACCCTAGATAGTTAATGTAAGTGCAAATTTATTCATTCCGGAAGAATTAGGCTGGAAATATGTGAAAATCAATTTTACCCCTTTGAGAAAAAAGAAGAAAATAAAAAAAACATTAAATTTACCATTTTGACCCCTAATACTATCTAACCCTAATTGCTTCTTTTTCCCTATTCTTTATTGGAACCCAACAACGACAATCTGCCTAACCCTAATACTCCCCAAACATGAAGAGCGGTGACACGACTAAGGGCGAAGGCAGAGGAGGTGTGGCCAGAGGCGGAGGCGGAGAAGGCATCATCGGAGTCGGCACGACGAGAGGTGGAGGTGAAGAACGACGACCTGGACGAGAGGCGAAGGAGGCACGAGAGACTTGAAGACAAGAGGCGGCAAGACCGCGATCGGACCAGAGTTGGGCAGAGTTGATTTTTCGGCAAACGTACAACAGTACAAACTAGGTGGCAGGCGGACTAGAGGGTGGGGCCAGAAGTGGTTCACAGCGCGGCGGGATTTGGTGTGGAGTTGTGGCCAGGTGGAGGCGACACAGAGGGGGCGGGTTGGTGGGTTGTAGATGGGGTGAGGGAAAACTGTCTTTAACACTTTTAGGTTTTAGGCCAAAGGGCATTTTAGTCATTTTATGTACAATAAAACCCAGAAATGGGGTTTGAGAGTTATAATGGCACTTTCATTAACTAGTTAGGGTTGTTTTGCACTAAAAATTATTTGAGAGTTATGTTGGCAATTACTCAAATATGTAGGATTATATTGGTATACATTCATCTTTCTAGAAAATTAATTTAGTGGTGGCATACCAATAATAGTTGGACAAGATCTTATGCTAGGCAGTTTAAAGTTTAGGCAGGTACAAGACAACCACTTGATATAGGTTTTGGGGCCAAAACATAAATTTAAAAAAAAATCGGTTTCTAACTAATGAAGTCTGGGAAAATGGAGAGGTCAATATGCAAATATCAAAACAAAAGAACAAATCCCCAGAAAACTGCTAAAATATCTTCATCTCTCTACAATCTTCACCACGATCTTCCTCAACCAATTCTGGTTCTCACCACAATCTCAACGGAATTCACATCAAAATTCATCACCATCTCGACGGAATCAATGTCATGAGCATGAACAATGAATCACTCGAAACTACAACACACAAACAAGATGAAGATTCGACCGGGTAAGTATATTTGTGCTCAAATCTGCTTCAATTTGTTCAGTGTCGAGATGAATGGAACGAATATGATGTGATTGTTCTAAACACATGAAAAACACAATCGACGAGTAAAATGAAACAAGAATCTGGAACTTACCACAATATATGAGCCAAAAGCTAAAACTTTGCACCATGAAGAGTATAAAATTCTGCAAATAAATGGTAAACTACATTCAACTCATGTTAGTTGTACATAACCTGCAAAATTTATATCAAAATATGAAGCTGGTTATTTATATGTTGTTGTTTTAGATGCAAAATGAGGTTTACTGCTATTACATTGATATTATATTAAAATGTCGCTACATTGAGCTGAAACTAGGAATCATTTATCTGCAAAGCCATATCATAATGTGAGATTGTTTGTATCCTCTGCTAATGTTTATTATAAAGCATGAAGTTAAAAAAATTTGTTTGGTTGATGTTTGTATTTCCATATTTACTACATTGATCTACATAATTTTATCATGATATGAAGCTGCATGTTTCTATGTTAATATTTATATTTAATGCATGAGGTTAGTAGTTGATCGGATATTTTAGTTCATCTGAATGATGTTCCCAAATATATTTTTTTGTGAAAAATATATCATGAGGTTCATGTCTTTCTTATTCATGTGTGAAAATATGGCAAAATGTTTATGTTTTTCCTTATAATGTGTGAAGGATATGGCATGATGTTATTGTTTTTCCTACTGATGTTTTGTAAACATGAACTTGAGGTTGCTGTTCTTTCTGTTTAGATAATAATAATAGGGCATAAGGTTGATGTTTTTTCTACTGAGGTTCATATACAGATCATGAGGTTCACGGTTGTTTTGTTGATGTTTATAAACAGGGGTTGATGATGAGATCCAGCACATAGATGTTTACGGTTGCTTAGAAGTAGTAACTGCAACAACATGCGAAAAGTAAGAAGACTTGTACCTCCGTCACTCCTATCAATAAAACGAAGGACAAACGACAACAAGTTAAAGGGTAGATACTCTACCTATTCTTGTGAAGGCAGAACAAACAACAAGTGTGTAACTTCTGTAGTTGAGAATAACAATATGAAGAGGAAGGAGTTCATTCTAACAAGAAAAAGTTACAGAGCTAATTAGCTATTTATCAAGTTGACTGAAGATGGCATGTACACCATCCATCATCATGTCGTAACTCACAACTATGAAGTCAAACGTCCTCAATGGAAACATTTGCCTTGAAGTGAGAGGAAAATAGGTCTCAAAAAGGGAATAGCAATCGAAGTGATGGAAGAAGATGGACGGATAACAACAGATGGATACATCTACATGGTAAATGATGTAGGAAGGGAAGACTTGATCAGGGACACCATGCGAGATCACGTCAATTATATGAGTAGACTTAGATTGAAACAAATAGAAGCCGGAGATGCTAAAAATTGATTGACTTGCTCACAAAACATAATGAAAAAAGAAGAAGGCTTATTTTTTAGGGTAAAGCTTGACAGCGAGGGAAGAATGTGTGCAATATTCTTGATGGATTCCATGATGGATAGGGACTTCAAAATTGGTGATTTATTGGTTTTCGATACAACATATTGAACCAACAAATACAATCTCATTTGCGCTCCCGTTGTTGGTCTAAATAATCACAGAATGAATGTCATGTTTGGATGCACATTCATCAATGACAAAACTGAGGAAAAAATTGTGTGGTTGCTGAATACATTCAAAAAGTCTATGAGAGAAAATGAGCGCATCACACTCTTCACAGATTAGGACCAGACCATGACAAAGACCATACAGGAGGTATAATGCTCATTCATTTCAATTTCAGTGTTACACGATGTATATTGTGTACAAATAATTCTGCATGAGGATGACCTGTTTGTTTTAGATGTTCAAAATATTATACATGATTTTGATATCTTTGCAGTTGATTTGGGAGGGTTACAATTTAGTTATCTTTTTAAAGAAACCAGCATGAAGTTTTCTGTCTTTTTGTTAATGTCTTGATAATATGGCATAAGGTTGTTCTTTTTCCTGCTGATGTTTGTCAACCTACAGTATATATCATCTTAGCTTTTTGTTTATGCATGAAAATATGGCATGGGATTTTTGTTTTTCCTGATTATGTTTATCATCCAACAGATGATGTTTGACAAATCTAGCATCAGATTGTTTATGCATGTAGTAACTTGATGTTTACGTCGCAATTTTAATGGAAGGTTTACCAACACAATGCATAGGCTTTGTATATGGCATCTTAAACAAAATTCCATGAGCTACTATGACAATTGAGGAGTGACTTTGAATTTAGCAAGGATTTGACAAATGTCTGATGTTTTGTGCAGATCAAGACGAATTTGAGAACAAATTGACAGAATTGATCAACAAATATCAACTACAAGATCATACTTGGTTCAAGAGACTGTACACACTACGAGATAGATGTTGCACGACCCTAAGCAATGACTACTTCTCAGCTTTCACATTATCTTCCCAAAGAGGTGAGAGCACCAATGCTGTTGTCAGCTTCAAAGCATTAAACACAACTCTCATCAAATTTTATCAGATCTTCATTGCCACAATCCATAATTGGAGAACCAAATAAGTAGACAAGGAGTTCTATTGTTCCAAAGAAAGACCAAGAGACGAAGAAGAATGTTCAACAATCCTCAAACATCCAGCAAGAATCTACACACACAGGTTCTCCAAGTTTTCAAGTTGAAATGGGATATTGGAATGGCATCAAGAGCATATCTCGGAATGAACGGAGGAACCTTGTGCGTTTATGAAGTTAGCATGAAAACTACTCCTCAAAAGCATAATTTGTTCTATACACAATGCTAACAACAACTGAGCAGGCAAAAATGAGTTGTTCCTGCAAACACTTTGAAGAAGTTTGGTTCCGTTGCAACCACAACCTATGTGTACTACACTTGTGCAATGAAACAAGAATCTCGGACGAGTACATAAGTTTAAGATGGACTAAGATGGAAAACATCAAAATCTTGAACAGTAAAACAAAGATTTCATGCACAATGCAAGTAATGAAATCTGTCAATTTATTTAGTTCTGGATGAGTTTTCCTGAATTAAATAGTAGTATCAATATCTGATGTTTTAGTACTTTTGGTGATGTTTCTATATTTCTGAATGAGGTTATTATTTTGAGCAGTGACGTTTCTATGTTTATCGAGTTCTAGATGAGCTTTTCTGTATCAAATAGTAATGTTATCATCATTTGAACTTTTTGGTACTTCTGGTAATGTTTCTATAATTCTGGATGAGGTTACTATCCTTATCAGTTATGTTTGCAGTTTTAATACTGATATTCTTCCAAACTACCTTGATTATATACATTTATTTGATTGTTGCTGAGAGACAAAATCCCATTGCATCCACAGATGACAAGGAAATTTACAGTTTGGTATTAAATAGTGAAGGAAACATTGAAGCACGAAGAATTTTGGAAGAATCCTTTGATAACCACTCATCCTTCATCAACAACATAACCTCACACGCCGAAGAACCTACAATTTTAGAAACCAACACGACAACTCAAGCCGGAAGAAAACTTGCACCAGCTGTCCTTAATCCAAAAAAACACAAAGACAAAGGAAAGAAGCAAAAGAGCATCAATTGAAAGGAAGAAGTCAAGTGCCATGAATTTGGCTCCAAGACACCAAACCTTCATCTGTTTTGATATATAAAGTGTAAATATGAAGTTGTTGCGTTCAAGTTTTTATATAATAGTGGATTGAAAGTGTTATTATTATGTATTCAGCTGAACTTAAGCAGAACCTCATCATATTATTATGAACCTTATTTCGAGAAACATCACCAACTATGTGGCATTCATTGTTTACCATTTTCAAAATCATGTCTCCTATAGTTAATAACCTCATTGCATAATAGTTATTATCATAAAAATCAATTCCAAAACATACAAAAAAAATCTACAACATCATTGTAATTTGAATAAACCTCATTTCAATGCATAAAAACGTCATCATTCAAAAACCCATTCAGATTAAAACATAAAATATATTAAAAAATTGGCATAATTTCAAGACTATGGAACAATCCATAGTGATTCCAATTCATGAATAAAAGGGTCGGGGTGACTAGCATCTAAATAATCTATCCTTCCATCTTCAAGATCATAAGTCCACCCCCCCCCCCGGGCGGTATACCATCGTCTGATACTTAATCATGGTTTCACCATTGGGATAGATGCAATTCGGATTCACAATATTATTGGAAAATGAGGCACCAACCAACATAGAGGAATTGTTTCCCAAAACAATTGCATCATTTCCCCAAACCTGCAAAAAAAATCCGTTGGTAGTTTGTGACATCTAATTCGATGATTTCAAATATCAAATCAAATCCGACGTAGCACCTAACTAAAAGAAACCCACTATCTGATGATTCTCTGAACCAAGCCACCACATTTCAATGTTTTCACCTGGCTCTTGTACTGATTAATAGACACGAAAATAGCCAAAATTACAATGATTGATGAATAAATAGTATAGGCCAACATGGAAAGAAAACCACACATTTATTTCTACTATGCCAAACCCCGTATTACTGGTATCATTCGAATCATTGATAGAGACATTCAAAATTTTAACAATCGGCTCGGATGGTTGGAGGTATAGAGGATCCATCCACTAAACACGCTTCTTCTCGGGGACGATAAAAATTAATCTCCAATGGTCCTTGTAACAATGATATACATAAAAATAATGCATAAAATAATTTCCGTAAATGAAATGAGTATCTAACAATCACTCTCAATATATGGTGCAACAAATTATTTTTTATCTGTCCATCCTAGACATTTGTGGATGAAGTCTATCCTCTCTTGGACCGTACAACTAATTTCTTGAGTCATCACCGAGTACAAATACCCTAATCAAACCTTGTCCTTTTGGTTAGTAAAGTAATACATGAACATTCTAAACAAAAGTGAGAACATTAATTGTAAATATGTTGGAACTATAAATTGTAAATTTGAATGCATAAATCTAGTACTCACAATAGGTAGTGGGATATTAGCATTTGGTTAACTTGATGACACCTCCATATGTCTTCAAAGTCAATCCATGACACAATGATTTCACTCTTTAGACCAAAGACACATACATTTCCCTAAAATAAGTATGTTGAATTTTGTTATTGGCCGGTAATCCAATCATACAACACCCTAACAAATTGTTGTGACTTCTTAATTACTTGTGACCTTTTAATTGGAGGTTTAATCTTCTTTGCTGTTTTTACAACCAGTTTAACTATTGTAGGTAGGTGACCATCAAATGACGATCCTTTAGAGGGTCGGGTTAAATTAGATGACGAGACCATTAAAGAAACATCCCTCAAGGGGGGTTCCACTCGAGGACCGCCAAACCATAACCCACACGGCTCTTCCGATGAGAAGTTATTTTCTTCTAGGCAATACATTTATTTATTCCTTCATACCCTACATTAGGATGTGATAGCCATATCACTACTTAAGACATGGTTATCTAAACGCACTAAGACTTTAAAAAATGGACTAATGTTATCCTTATTCTCCAAGGCTCTTCTCTAGTGGATCTCCCAACCTCCCGGTTGTATGTGTGTATAAGTTAACCACATGCAATCTCCTTTTCTATTTGAGAATATGTAATCTATAGATAATTTGTACTTGTGTTCTCTCCAACTCTTAGATAACTTGCTCATTGCCTTCTTCGTTAAATCCTTCATGTCCGGAGCATCGATCTCAAACAGTCTTTATAGGAATTTCATAGGGCACAATGTCAAAACTAAAGAGTTAATATTAATATAAAATGAAGGTGATTGTGTATGAATAATATGTTTCAGTATTGGTACATTGCACTCTATCCATAAGATGTCTTTGTACTATTCAGGCACCTCGTGCAAATTATCGTACCAAATATCTACCCTTGTTCAACCAACCTTCCCTACCCAACTAGACCACTTACCACATTCCTCCGACAAACATTTTCCCGACTTGTTGAAAACCAACAAAGTCAAATCTTTACTAGCCATTCTCCATTCTAATGTCCTATGTTTTAGAAATTCTCACCTCTTCCAACCCCTCTCCATCATCATCCTCATTGCCCATTGTCTCCGCATTTCCATCATGCAAAGTTGGGAGTTCATCACAAATCCTTTTGTAGTGACATTATACTACCTAACAACACATATCACAATTAAATGGAAATCAATTAAAATAAATAATTCGGTATAACTAGGAGATTCTTCCTTAACTCAAGCACTACGTACTTTGACTTTTTCAATCGGAATAATGGTAAACCCTAACCTGCATACTTAATTACTACACAATAAAATACATGCAGGTAGAACATGAAATTTTCCAAAAATATGGAATGGATCAACAATACCGAATTATTCAATGGCACACATAGTGTTTTATTTGACTAATTATTACCTTTTCATGAGATGAAAGTGATTTAAAGTTGAATTGAACTCATCCCTATCACACACTTCAAAGAAAAACTCCTAACCCTAATTCTCCATCTAGGATGGTGAATCTTGGAAAAATTGGAATTCTAGAGTATATTTACCAAGTTTTGAGTGATTTAATCAACCCATTGTGGAATTTGTAAGGATGTGTGGTGGAATTATTGGAAGAGAGATGAAAAAAGGTTTTTGAGAGGAAAATTGAGGGAACTCGTGCCTTAAATGGGCATTAATGGTCATTTGAACCGCCTTTAATGCTCACTCTTTCCTATTGACCCTAATTTTAGTTCTAACTTCGAAACATAGATGGGAGGGACTTCCAAGTTCGAATATCCTTCGGCCTTTTCCAAGGAAGATCCGACTATGTTCCGAAATTGGAACTTAATCAGGGTATATAACCCAAATCAAGTTCTTTAAAACCCCCAAATTGTCATTGCCCTATTTCCTCTCAAGTTCCTAATAGCTAAGGAATTCAATTGATAAGGGCACGGGCCTGAGATACAAAGGTGGTAAGGGTAAGGTAGTCGTCGAACTGCATCAACGAGAAGTCATCGGTAATTTTTCGAGCAAGAATTGACCGATTGTTTTTCAACAAAAAGGTGCGTTTATTTCCATCTTCGTAAATTTACAAATCCAAAAATTGTGTGAAATTCAGACATTGGTCCATTGTGCCTTAATACTTGCCAAAGGTTTTCAAGAAGTCCCAATTAGACAAATTATTAAAATCAGATGAACAATTTCATTTTGATGAATTATTGCAATTTTATAAGAACTTAGGCAAGATTAGGAACAATCATGACCTCACAATGGTGAATGGAATAATGATACCCACTACAAAATTCAGGATTAACGAGATTTTAGGCTGCATGTACACCAACTCGACTCATTTGAGGCAACGTGATTTAGAGGGTCCCTTAGAAATTTTCCATCAAAAGAATTGTCCCGCTCTAAATGAATCCACCCCTCTATGCTCGGTTGCTATGGGTTGAAAATACTTCCACGGGGAAGGTGGGACAACGGGACATGCTGAGAAATATAATGCGTATGACGACCCAAAATTTTATTTAAATTTAAAGTTCATTTAAATATATATATATATATATAAATTAAAGATTCAGTGAGAGAATAAATTTAACAAAATTAATATAGATACAAAGGGTAACTATTATAATAGTTTATTGTACACATTTTAGAACATGTATGTTTAAGTGATACTTAACTAAGTAATTAATATAGTAATAGTACGTAATTATAACGCCCGGATATTTTATGTTTATCTTTCTAGATTTTCTGCTGTTGTTTCTAGGAAATCCTGGAATAATTTACAAAGATATAATTTTATTGGGTTCCATTTGGGATTAATAGATTTTAAAAGATTAAAATATAACAATTATCATTATTTATAAAAATGAGAAGGACTTGAATTGGTATACACACACATATATATATATATATATATACGGTAGATATATACATGATGATGAAAAACAAAGAACATGTACATGGGTGTATTCCCACTGGGTTCGAATAAGTTGAGAAAGATCATGAGAAAATTAATGTAAATAAGAATTTGAATCCAACAAATATGCTGATTTTTCAAAAGATGATTTAACGGTAACTCTTCATTTTTTTTATGAATGTGTATTATATTAAGATCAAAGAACTTTCAAGTTTTAGGTCATCACTCTAAGCCTTTACAAATCAAGCAAAAACAAAACTATTAGTTTTTCTGATTCTGCCAACCAAAACTGAATCAGAACTACATTTCTCCAGCTGCAAACTCTTCTATTTTCTCCTTCCATCTTCTCTGATTCCTCCATTTGCATTCAGGTTCAATCTGCAATGCTAGTGTTTCCTCTTTTAGCTTCACTTTTTGAAATAATCTACTGTTTTTTTCTCCAATCCATACCTTATACAGTGCAGTGGTCTATTTCATCATCTTCTGATCTTGTCTCCTCCTAGCTACCATCAGAAGCCTTTTCTTTAAATTTCTCAGATTTGCATCTTCTGTTAAGCCAAGCATTCCCACTATCTTCCTCATAAATTTGCATTTAGTGAATAAGTGATTTGCTATTTCCTCTATCTGATCACACATACAACAACAAGGTTGTATACCCAGTATTCCAAACTCCTGCAATCTATCCACAGTTGGAAGGCAATTCTTTAAAAGCATCCACAGAAACATTCTGTGCTTAGGTAGAATCTTTTTGTGCCAAATAACCCATGCATACTTATCCTTCTTCCCCAATCAGTTCATCACATCATAAACTTTCCTAATCATCAATCTACCTTTTGTGTTAGTGCATTCTTTTAGGATTTGATAATATTGTTCTTTTAATCTGCATAGGATTTTCCATGTTCCATTGTTTCCTTCTTTGTAGCTACAATGCTCCAGATCCAGTTTCTTCATATAGTAAGTTTGTATCCACCTCACCCATAGCACATCCTTCTTTGAGTTCAAGTCCCAAAGATGCTTACAGATTGAAGCCTTGTTCCACACAGAGGTATCTTTTAATCCCATTCCTCCTAGTGTTTTGCTTCTGCTCAGTGTGCTCCAAGCTATATGTGTAAAGCCTCTCTTCCCTTCATCTCTTCCCCATAAGAAGCTTCTGCAGATTTTGACTATTCTTTCATGAACACCTTCAGGAATACTCAGAATGCTTGCTCACTAACCTGCAATACTTTAGAGTACAGTATTTATAAGTTGTGTTCTTCCTGCATAGGGTAAGTTACCAGAGTTCCAGCACTTCAACTTTCCCCTAATCTTCTCAATTATCTGCTCACAATCTTCTTTGTTCCATTTGGTCTAAGATAGTGGAAGCCCCAAGTACTGAATTGGTAGCTCCCCTTTCATCACCTCCAATATACTAGCCAATAAAACCTTTTACTTCTCATCCATTTTAGAAAAATAGATACTGGATTTTTGCCTAGTTATAGCCAAACCAGTAAGTTCCATGAATTTCTCCAAGCACCTTTTAATTCCTGTCATTGATTTCTGGGTGGCAGCACTGAATATTAACAAGTCATCAACAAAAACTAAGGTGTGTATACCTACTTTTCTGCATCTTTGATGATATTCTATGCCTTTTCTTATGTATTCTTTATCCATTAACCTGGTCCAATATTCCATGCTAGTAATAAAAAGAAATGGGGAAAGGGGGTCTCCTTGTTTTACCCCTCTCTTCCCCTCAAAGGATTCTGTGAAATTCTCATTTACAGCTAGACAGAAAGAAGAACTCATAGTAGTAATTTTTATCCAGTCAATCATAACACTTGGAACATTCAGGAGCTTTAACCAATTTAGTAGAAAATCCCAACCAACACAGTCAAAAGATTTACTGATATCAAATTTCACTACACAGCTTTGTTTCATAACCTCTACATTTTATTTTTGCAGTAACTCCTGAGTGAGAAATATATTGTTTGCTATATGTCTCCCTTTAACAAAAGCACTTTGATTTGGGCTGATTATATGCCAACTTATCACTTAGTCTAGCACATAGGATTTTAGTTATCACTTTGTTCGGACGGTCCTTGTCATTGCCACCATGCGTGCTAGGCCCCTTCATCAATTAGATGTGAATAACGCTTTTCTCAATGGTGTACTTGATTTGCCAGTTTATATGGTGCAACCAGTCGGTTACAAGGATCCTGTTCATCCGGATTATGTTTGTCTTCTGCATAATGCTAAATGTGGTCTCAAGCAGGTTCCTAGTTCATGGTTTCAGCGGTTCAGCACATATTTGTCTCAACTTGGGTTTACCTGCAGTTTGGGTGATCCCTCTCTTTTTGTGTTATCTGGAGTTATTCACTACTCTACTTGCTTGTTTACGTCGACGACATTATATTGACTAGGAATGGCTCAACCCTTATTCGACAGTTCATTGATCTCACCCATCAAGAGTTTACGATTAAGGACCTTAGTGCGTTACATTACTTTCTTTGTCTTGAAGTTACGCCTTCTGCTTCTAGTTTTCTTCTTGTTCAAGAAAAGTATGCTCGGGACATTCTCACTCAGGCTTGTATGTCAGATGTGGCGCCTGTCTCTACTCCCTTTTTACCGAACTCACAACTTCACAATAGTACGAGTCCTCAGTTAAAGAACCCGACACTCTATCAGTCTTTTGTTTGAGCTCTTCAGTACTTGACTATCACTCGTCTAGACTTAGCTTTTGCGGTTAATTCTGTCAGTCAATATCTTCAGGATCCACGGGATGATCATTTTGCCTATGTCACGGGGATTTTATGTTATATTCGAGGGACTTTGCACTCTGGGCTTACTTTTTGGGCGGCCTCCTCTCCTGAAGTACTTGGGTATTCTGATGCTGATTGGGCCAGATGTTTGGAGACTCGACGATCTACCTATGGATATGCTATATTTTCAGGTGGTAATCTTGTTTCTTGAAGTGCGAAGAAATAGCCTACAATTTCTCGCTCTAGCCCTAAGTCAGAGTATCGGGCTCTGGCCAACATTGCTTCTGAGGTTGTCTGGTTGACTTATCTGCTTCGTGATCTTCGTGTTCCTCTGTCTGGTGTGCCTCTCCTACTTTGCAATAACAACAGTGTGATCTTCTTGGCTCAGAATCCGGTGGCTCACAAGCAAGCGAAGCACATTGATATTGATTATCATTTTGTTCGGGAGTTAATCTCTTTTGGAAAACTGCACGTTGCTCATGTTCCTACATCACTTCAGGTGGCAGACATTTTCACCAAGGGTCTCTCTCGTCCGTTGTTTGAGCTATTCAGGTCCAAGCTTTCCGTCTTTAAGAATTCGATGCTTCGCTTGAGGGGGGTGTTTGAATAAATCAGACTACTTATTAGTTTATGATAAGATTGATGACTATAATAGAGTTCTTTCCTTATTTCACTTCTATTGTAATCTCTATATATTCAGTATTCTATTACAGAAACATTTACAGAAAATCATTCTATCATGTTCATGCAGTGACATAGTGTATTTAACATAATAATTCATACGTTCAAGAAAATTTAAAAACACAAAAATCTTCTTAACAAAATGTATTTAATCAAATTTCAGACCGGTGTAAATTGTCTCGCAAAATATGAGCACGTTACTTTACGTGTTCATGCAGTTACATCGTGTTTAGAAATATCGTATTTAACATTTTAGCGAGATTTATAACGATATAAAATACAAAATATATATTAGTTAATATGTTTAGAAAGTAATTTAATCATTTTAAATATTCTGTCTGGGCTTTCATTTTCTTGAATATAATTATAGAGCTTACAACAAGCAAATACATAAATTAGTTCATATGTTTAGAATATTTGTTAATCATTTTATTGATTCTGTTTAAAATTCTACTTTTTAAAAGATAATAATAGAGCTTACAATTAGAAAATGTATAAATTAGTTCCTATGTTTAGAATGTTGGTTAATTGTTGTAAAGATTTTGTTTATACTTTCAGTTTGTATATAACTGTGATTGGACTTATAGTTAGAAAATGTATTAATTAGTTCATCTATTCAGAAAATTGGTTAATTATTTTAATAATTTAGTTTAGACTTTTATTTTTTCAAAATAATGACAGAATTGACAATTAGAAAATATATTAATTAATTCATATGTTTTGTGTGTTTGTAATTGTTTTAATGATTTTGTCCGGACTTTCATTTTTCTGCAAAATAATAATTATAGAACTTATAGTTAGAAAAAATATAAATTAGTTCATCTATTTAAAATGTTTATTATTCGTTTTGTTGACTTAATTTTAAATTTTTATTTTTTTAATGATACTGATAAAGCTTACAATTAGTAAATACTACTATTAATTAGTTCATAAGTTTAATGTGTTAGTTAGCTCTTTTCATAAAAAATTTAAACTTTAATTTTCGGCAAAATAATGATAGAACTTACAGTTAAAAAATATATATAATATTTCTCGTGTTTAGAATGTTTGTTAATTGCAGAATTTACCATTAAAAAATATATTAGTACATCTATTTAAAATTTTTGTTAATAGTTTTAAATACTTCAAACTTTCATTTTCCGCAAGACTTATAGCTAACAATAATATATTAGTTCATGTGTTTATAATGCTTGTTAATTGTTTTAAAATCTTACTTCAAAATAGTTTTGAAGTAATAGTAACTTATACATATAAATTAATTTAACAAATAATAATAAGACACTGCATTGGCAAACTAGCTAATATGAGTAATGATGTTCTCAGTGAAATTTTATAGTGAAATATTATATTGAATAATGTGACAATAATGAAAATATCAAATCAACAATCACATTCCTTGAAATGTGCAACTAACTATGGATATATAAGTCTTTTCATCAATGACACATCATTTACTATGATGTTTCAATTTGAAATTATACTGAAAATATCATTACTCAACGAATAATTCAAACTCGGGAACTAAGTACTCCCATCATTTATCTATTTATGACACACTTACCTTATTGAGATGTTTCTTTTTAAATGTCATACTTTCCATTTATGGAATGATTCATTCAATGTCGTCCACTAATTGAATTTTTTACTTTTTGAATTCAATTTCATTCACTAATTTTCTTCCTCTAAATCCAAACAACTATACATGCCATAAATAGAGAAACGTCCGAGTAACATATGAATAATTATGGAAATGTAGCCAAACAATATTTGGTTGCGCACAGAAATTCAGCACTGCATATGTAAACAATTCAACACTGCATTTGGTTGGCAGAGAAATTCAAAATAAATTCTTCATCAAGCTCATACAATAATTGAAGGGTGAATTTCCCTAAATTGATCCTGTAGTTCTCCAGTGCCCAAACTGATTAATTTGGAAGTGATTGGGCACCAGAGAAATTAAAAAATGGCCTCATCACCGGCGGGTCCCCTACCTCATGCACTTCGAGAGCTGCAAAATCTGCAAGAGCCCGAAACATTAGGCACTGGACCAGAAAATTGATTCTCTTCACAATACATATTAGAATCATGGGCTCCTATCATAAAACCAATTGGTACTATGTAGGGATGACCCATGATCTTATATATTGAGTAATAACTATGTTAACCACCAATGTGGGACTTTAACACGCCCCCTCACGTGCATCGGTATTAATCATCGCGCAAACGTGGATATAAAGGGGTTATGGGCCAACCTTGAGCTCTGATACCATATTAGAATCATGGGCTCCTATCATAAAAGCAATTGGTACTATTTAGGGATGACCCATGATCTTATACATTGAGTAATAATAATGTCAACCACCGATGTGGGACTCTAACAAATGGAATTCAGGCTCTGATGGTATATAGTTGGAAATTTTGCTGTGAATGTTCTATGTTCTGATGGTGTATCATCCAGGAAGAATATATAGTCAATATCTTTTGTCTTTCCTGATCCAAACCTTTACATTATCAGCATTTTCCAGTATGATTTCCCAATATATTCAGCAAAATCTGTGATATTTTTGACTGGGCATTTGACTTTTAATATGGATTTTGATAGAGAGCAACCGAGTCTACTTCCGCTCAGCAATCACCTCAAGAAAAGTATGTTTGGTCGTATGCTTCTACTGAATTTAGCATGGCTTAGGTGAGTTGCATTTTAAGTTCACTTTATAGTACGGCCTAAGTATCCCAATACTATGAAGTGTGTTTCCTTTGTCTTATGTTGACGTGCTTTCTATTCAATGACTTATAACCACCAACTGATGGAACAAGATAACGTTGTATTGTGAAACTAATCATTGATTTATGTGAATTGCAATATAGGCATAGTAATGAATGATGCCTTCTGTTGGTGTTATTTGTTCCCAGCTAAGTTGATCGACAATACAACAAAACATAGGCATAACATAGCCCTTTGCCGCAAGGTGATGTGTTTTTTCATTCAAATCCTTGCAATTGTAAGCCTAAATGTAAATATGTTGTAATTACAAAGCACTGGGAAACTTGGCAAGGTTTGGAGCAATATAACCCTCTACAAGTACTTACACAATCTGTTTGTTTTCAATGTGCACATGATTTTTTTCTTTCTATTTTAATGATTTGGCATTTAGTTGATGAATTTCTGTTGGAGTGACTAAAATTGTTGTTGAATTATTTTGTTTTTGGTGTATATAGTTGGAGGACGTGTTCGAGTGGTGGTTAGATTACGGCCTCGAAATGCAGAGGAGTCAGTTGCTGACGCTGATTTGCCTGATTGTGTTGAATTGCAGCCTGAGGCGTGTGTACTTCCCCCCCCCCCCTCCCCCCCCGCGAATTGATCGTAGACTGTAGTTTTTTTAATATTATAATTGTGATGACGTTGATGGTGGCGGCATCTTGAGAGGCTATGGTTGATTCTGTTTTTTAGCTTAAGAGATTGAAGCTTCGAATGAACAATTGGGAATTGGACACGATGAAGTGGTCGCTGAAACTGAGTCGCAGAAGCGTGTCTACGAGGTTGTGGCCAAGCCTGTGGTTGAGGTAATCAATTTGGACGGTGGATTTATATCCATTTGAATGGTGGATTAGTGACATTGAAAAGTTTAATTGATGTGTTCTTTGTAATGATATGCGACTGTTCTTATTGTGCAGAGTGTTTTGGTACAGTCATGGTGTATGGGCATACTGGTACCGGGAAAACTTAACACACTTGGACGCTTGGAAGATAAAGATACATCAGCTCGTGGAATAATGGTGCGTGTGGTGGAGCATATATTGGCGGAGATGTCAGAGGCTGATCATGTCTCTGTCCTATTTGCAGGTTCTTTTATTCTTCCAAAAGTTGCATAATGGAAAGAACTGTTCAAAACCACTTGGATGGTTAAACCCTTGTTCTTTGTGCAGTTTTATATGGAAACCATTCAGGACCTTCTCCGTCTAGAAAATGATAATGTATCAATTGTTGAAGATCCAAAAAAGAAGGATCTTTCATTACCTGGTGCTACCGTTGTAGATATCAAGGATCAGAGAAGTTTTATTGGCCTACTGCATCTAGGTGAAGCTCATCGCTTTGCTACTAGCCTACTGTTACACCCTTATTTTTCCACGAGTTACCAGACTAATTTTCTTGAGCTATAGTTCGAGCAAGGGTGTAAAGATGCCTACTTTGTGGGAGCTGGTCGGTTGAACCTTGATTCGGGACCAAGTATTTTTAGGCAAGGCTTGGATGGTGGCTTTGTCCTATCGGTTGGGAGAATAAAGGCAAAGGATGGAAAAGGCTTGAAACGGTGCGAGACACCTACGGTTAAGGTGATGGATAATTTGAGGAAGGCGGGTTGATCCAAGATGGCTTAGTGGCAAGGTTTCGGGTTCCATGTCCCAATAGACGCATCGGTTCGAGGATGGAACGACGGTTAC
>JAULKM010130892.1:0-19492 GCA_032355605.1 Rubia tinctorum
TCTCGAGTTCGCAAGCTATAGATCTTGCAACTTCGTAAACTTAACTAGGCAAGCCATAGATCTTGCAAAAAGGCAGATTTACCAACAAAGACAATGACAAAAGCAAGCAATAGACCTTGTAAGTTCGTACAATGGAAACTCTTAATTTCGCAAGCTATATATATTGCAAAAAAGGCAAACATGCCAACAATATCAGCGATGGAAGTAAAAAAATAAACTATACAGCATCACATGGTGCAAGGTTAAAAAAACCTAAACACGAAAGCAATAGACCTCTTAGATGCATAAACAAACGAACAAGGGAAAATACAAAAAGCACAACACTTTATGGTGATGATGGTGAATGAACTAAATTACAAAATACAAGTCAATTAATTCAAAATTTTAGGAAAAAAACTAGTACATCGAATAGAAGAAGAGGAAGAAAACTATCTGCGCCTTGATGTACGAGATGATCTTGAAGACGAAGAACTTCCATGACTACAAGGTTGCCCAGCTTCGCGATGAGATTGCTCAACCTCGCGATGAGATTGCTCAGCCTTGCGACGAGATTGCTCAGCCTCACGACGAGATTGCTCAGCCTCACGCTCAATATCTAGGATATTGTCATAACGCCATTTCATTTACAAGTAGGTGGGATGCTGCGTTAGACCTTTTCATTCCATATGACTGAGATTACTGGCATAGTACGCCTTAAAATCAATTATAGGGCCAAATTTCTCGCGGTCAAGCTGCAAGCTCATAACATCAATAGTATCTTGATAACTTTTATTTGTAGCCATCAAATTTGGCACTTCGTCTTCTAGTTGACGAACATGAGACCTAACAAATTTAGATAAATTAATACTCTACCCACCAATATTCATTTTTGGGTCCCTATGACCAGTAGAGCCATAAGTTTGATGTACACATGAGTTTAGACAATTACACTCAGCACGAACCTCATCATTCACACTACGTAGCTGAGTGTTTATGGAAAATTGTTCATCAGATGTACTTTCCCACCCGGCTGAAGAAGAAGAAGAATGATCACACTCATTCTTTTTTTATTCAATAGCTCCAATAAATCGTCAATGCGAGAACACTTATTATCAATAATCACGATCTTTTCGCTAGCCTTGCTTGCGGTGAAATTCTTAGCCTCCTCCCGCTGGCCAAGCATTCTAGTCATGCTCAACTGTTGGCACTGAATAAGGTTGTTTTATTTAGCACAATACTCTTTCAGTTCACGGATAGAATCTTGAGTATCCTATAAAGTCTTCTTCCATCGAATTTCAAGGTCATATATACAAAGTAACATATACTTCAGGAGAATACCCAAACATAGTTCCCATTCATAAACACAGATGGAAAGATTGAGCAAACGTATGTACACACCGATAGATTCAAGATCGACAAAACTATGAACTATATTCTCGTCCAAAGATTCAATATCATAGCCCTCGAGTACAAAATTTCTACAAGGGCATGTAGCAGAATGAGCTGGATGATGAGGAGGAGGAAGTTTTCATCCAAGACATAATGGAATGGATTCTAAATTAGAAAAGAGGTCAGAAGAACTAAGCTCAAGATATTCCTCGGATAGAGACTGGGTAGCTTTGCCCAGCTTAATAGGACAAAATGAATGAGAAGACAAAAACCCAGGACGATTATAAAAATGAACATTAGATCCCAAACAGTCGAGATGTTTCAAAAACTTATAATCAACCGAAACATCAAAAGCCTGCATACATAAATACGATGAGAACTCGCAAAATTATGAACGTGATCCAACATTAATACCCATAATAATACAAACAGTACAAACATACATCAGAATACTATTATGCATTGCAAAATAAAAATTGTAAAAATCCATAGTACTAAGATCCACTGACATTAGAGGGGGAAGCAGATAATGTTGGACAATGGCAGTAGAATCCTCCTTATTCGCATCCATGGTGGAGACCTCAGTGTTCGCATTGGCATCAGAATTAGAATGAGGCTCTGAAGTGCGAGAATCGAAGGGAAGAGCCACAAAATAATCAACTTCGCATTTCTTCAGCTCAGCCACAAAAGGCAAACAAGGAAAACCAGAAAGGTAGGACAACAAGGCAAAAGGGTGACCACCATCAGAAATATTACTAATGAACCATTTGTTAAGTATAGCCTTCTGTTGCTCCAACACTTTCTCAGACTTAGCCAGTTTAGTCAGTTTATGATCCTTCAAAGTAGGGTTCAGTCTTCGCAACTCGACCAGAGCCTCACAATACCCAATGTTGTGAGCGAAGGTAGAAACTTCTTCAAATAAATCATAGAAATACTTCGTCTTCACAAGCCCATCAACAAGAACTTGAGGGTGCCAAGGTGAAGCAGGACCATTAGTCTGCATCTCCTCTTACTCAGAACGCAGCTTATCGACTTCTTTCTCAGCGGCTAAGGCACGCTCCTCAGCAGACCATGCATGATCTTTAGTAGCTTCAATAGAGAGATTCAGAGTGGTGCACTTCGCTTCGGTGGCCTGCCATTTTTCTAGGAGCGAGCCATCTCCCTTAGAAAACTCGGCAACTCATTCGCTGACGTGCTAAAGACTCTCACCAACCTTAATTTCAAAAATAAGCAAACAAATATAACAGTTAGATATCATAATAGAGAAGCACCAAATTAAATCATGATCTAATCCCTAAAGAACATACCACAACCATTGTCTCACGAAGTGACAGTTTAAATAGGGTAGCAGGAATAGTTCCTTCTACCATTAAGTCATGACTTCGTGGTAGGAGTTTAGGATTAGAATGACTAAAATGCCCCTTCTTCTTATGAGGCTCCAAAGCGTTTGAGGGTCAACCTGTTCGATCCTTTTTCCTTCTTCTATGGAAGGTTTTATTGGTATTACGAGCAGCTACCTCCCTACCTTCTTTAGCTGTAACCTCAGAAGTTATTAGCTAAGAGTTGGAATCGATATCATTTTCCTGTGGGAAAACAGTTGCAGTGTTGTCATTTTTTTTCAATAGCCATAGCTTCTGGCTCCTCATTTCTATCATCAGAGATAAAGTTTCTCTCAACGGAGCGCTTGGTTAAATCTCTATCCGCAGTTCAGTATACAAACAAGTCAGACGAACACATAAAGATAATAGGAAAATGAGAGCAGTAAGGGAGAAAAATGAGTAGGACATACAAAAAAAACAAGATAACAATAAACAAACACATTCACTCTCAGAACCAGCAGGGCGAAGACAAATTGTGTGTTCCCTGAGTGTTAATACAACCTCCGACTCAGCATTAGGATGAACCTCTACCTTAAGAAGCTTAGATTTGGGAACATTATAGTTTTAAACAGGCAAAGTTGGTTCGCTTCCATTGCTATGTTTTAAAAATAAGTAATTTTTCACCACACCCCACAATTATTAGAAAACCCACTCACAAACTAAACATTGGGAATGAATGGATAAAGGGTGAACTTGTCAGAAGAATTTTTAACCTTTCAAAGCTGATAAAGGCTACAAATAGGTCAATTGAAAAAGGGATTTGAGCAGCCTCACCGAAAAGATAAAAAACAATGATGTATACAACCTTAGGGTGTAACTAAGATGAGGTGACCCGGTAATGCGAGAGTAAATCTTTGACGTGCTGAGAAAGAGGAAAAGCAAGGCTAAATTTAAGGTAATCTAGATAAAAAGAGAGGAAGCCAGGGGAGGAGGAGTGCGAAAACTCTCAGAACTATTAGGGGCTTCAAGCTAGTAGGAGGACAAAAAGGGGAAATTATTTTTTAAATTTTCCAGGTAGTAATCCGAAAGAACACTACTGACGGTAGAATTGGTGAGATGGTCGAAATCCTCCCTGGAGTTGACATCGTCAATTGGAACAGCCTTCATGGAGGGTTCACCAACATTAGGGATGGACATATTTAGTAAAATTCAGATGAAAAATCTATCAATTAGAGTTACAGAAAGCAAAAAAGTGTATTCCAGTAAAACTTGAAAAAGAAACACAGAGTACACAATAAGGGAAAATAGAGAAGAAGGAAAGCAATCGGAGAATTCCTACGCTGATTAAAAAACAAACCTATTGTAATATACACGATGCACAAGCTCACAAATATAAGAATCACTCTACATAGGAAGAAGTTTAAGAAAAGGAAAACTTACAATTTGACGAAGAACGAAGAGGAATTGGAACAATAAAGAAGGCAGGAAGAGGATGAATAATCCAAAAGGGTTAAGGTATTTTGTTTCAGAAACTGAGAATCCAAAAGAAGTCAAATCAGAAAATAAAAATAATGATGAATGTATGACGAAAAGAAACTTACCTTTTTAGAAATTTTAGAAGCCGACGGAATATAGGTAGATACAGTGCACTAAATAGTGACAAAATTAAGTCCCCGAAATAGAAGCATTTATAAAGGGGAAGATATAACATCATGAGAGAGAATATAGGAACGATAACATTTAGAAGATTATGAAAAAAATTCGAATACATTCTACAATGAAGTCATCGCTTCATGCTTACTAGTCTTCATGGCTAGAGAGCTTATAGTGTTTACCTAGCCCATAAGCTACAAGTTGCTAGCCTTCAAGCCCAGCCCAATGTTCGACCAAGAATAAACAAAAGCAGAATGTACAACGATGAGCCCAACGGAAAACGGCGGAGATCCTTGCAGTGACGGCGGTAGTTAAGAGCAGCGGTGGTGGCAGGAAGGACACATAGACATCCGTAGAATTGTAGTAAGAGCAGCATTCATCATGAACATGACAAAAATAATAATAGTATAGGAGTAAAGTAAGAAGAGAAAATTCAACTAATTAGCTAATGACCATGGCCTCACAGCCTCAGTTTCAGCGGCGATGCGGGCTTGCTCAACAACATCGGGATCAGAACAAGAAGTGAGATCAGACATGACAGCCAATCACGTAGATCGGCGGCACGTGCGAATCGGCGATGGCCTGTGCAGGACGACGTGGATGGCGATCGGAGCAAAGACAACGTCGGACGATTGCGGAAACCTGGTGGAAGGCTACGACATTTGACGGATGGTAATCGGAGAGCAGAGACGACTGATGGCAGCGGCGAATGAATAGAACGCACGGCTGACGTTGGTAGCGGCAGCTCAGAAAATGGTTAAAGATAGGGTGTCCCAGATTGAACCCCCTCTGATACCATGATAAAATATAAAATATTTTATTATGATGTCATTGATGCGATATCAATGCACCATAATAAAGTCTTTTATATTTTATCATCATTTGTATCTGTACAGCTTGTAGCCTATGAGAAATTCAGTATGGAATTACAAATGCTTCTGCATGTTAAACTTTCCTCAAACAATTGTATTCAATAAGTTAATTCTTTTTTTAAACATCAAAATCTTTCAAGATGTCCTTTCCTTTTCTTGTTTTTGATAGGAAAACAATACAACAATGATATAAAAGGCACAACAACCAATTGGGAGGTCGTTGCCGTACCTCTCACAGTTATAATTTATAAGCTCTAAAATTCTTACTAAATACAATTACGTAGATAGTGGAAAATCAGGGTCGTCTACTGAGAAGAGGTATTTTCCTAAGGGTCCATGCATATAAGGGTGGATATAAGCCTATATATAAGCAATTAAATGGGGGGGGGGGGTTTGTTTTTCCTAAGTTATGAATTGAAAAACAAGACAACTAGCAAAGTAAAGTAATTATGCTAATCATGCAACAATCTAAGACAAAAGGATAAAAACTACAAATGACAGAGTCTTGGGAGGAATTGATTCCCACTTCCAAACCTCTTGTGGATCATAGATCCATTCACTCATTCTATCACATTCATTACCTATGGAGAATTCTATCACTTCCATTTTGATAGATAGACATTCTGTTTCTTCTTAATAGTAATTCACAAAGACGTGCAACGACCATTTGCAAACCTAATTAACGATCACTTTAGACAATCAACGACATAAAGGTATTTTATCAATGACAGCATACACGAATAACCATAGATTTTCCTAACACTTTCCTAATACCCTAACACTTAATCATACAAACATTGGATTTTCATGTCAAAGAGCTCGGAAATTGTACACTTTCCTAACACCCTAACACTTAATCATACAAACACTTCATCTTCTCAAAAACCCACAGCATAAATGAAGCAAACATTTACATTAAGCACACAATAAATGCTAAATAAAAAATGCTTCAAGAAAAAAGTGAAATAGAGGTTCTTAATACACTGGTTTGGAAGTTTCAATCAATTGCTCCCAAGTACAAAACTAACCTAGATAATGAAAACCCATAACTAATCTACAAAAACTAAGAGAAGAAGAAGAAAACCTAGGGTTTTCAGCCCCAAGTCGCGCAGAAAGAAGATGATGATGAGAGAGGATAAGTTTTGGTATTTATAATACAAAAAAGAAGGAAATATTTCTAGTCACACGTCCGTCGCAACTCGCGACGGAGGCCAAATTCAGCATCTTTTTTTCTTTCTTCTTTTCCCCTCTCAAGTCCTCCTTTTCACTTCACTTCAATTCCTCAAGTCTTCAAAGCTCTAGAGAATGTCTTCAAATCGTCAAAGCTAGTATTCAAAGTCTTCACAGTCTTCAAACAATTGCCTTATCACACAAATCCCCTAGAAAAGTAACAAGAGCGCAAAAGTGGCTCTTAACTCTCCTTAGAGAATTTCAACGCAATATGCAACATTTAGAGCACAAAAGTGTACACAAGTGAATCCAAAAGGTCCTAGAATTATAAAATGGACACATCAAATCCCCCCTCCCCACACTTGAACCTTACTCGTCCTCGAGTAAGAAAAGATTCAAGAACAAAAAGAATTTCACATGTCCACATCCTAACACTAATATTGCCAATCAAAACGTCACAAAAACTCTCAGTATCATAAATCCCAAAATCAAAGATTAAATAAGATTTTTTTACACACAACCCCAATTCCTAAATATAACCAACCCTATCACCTATTAATTCACTAATACCCATAAAAAAAATTCCAAGCCTCGAATTGATAATCCCAAAATCTAATGGATAGAATGAAGTCAAAACTATATCGAAGGTTCATGCACATACTTCATTTCATACTAATATATTACTAGTAGAAAGAGCTCTACTAAAGGCGCCATTAGAAGGTGGTTCCTTTAGAACCGCCTTTAAAATAGACTCTGAACCATTCTCGAGCTCGGAAATCCCTCTCGGGTCATTGTAAAGGAGGTTCCATCTTTAGAACCGCCTTTAAAATAGTCCCAGAACCATGTCCGAGTTCAAACATCCTTTCCTAGGTCACTTTTCATTTTAAAGGTGGTTTTAAAGGAAGAACCGCCTTTAATAGGCTGAAACCCATGAGCCCACCTTACTTTCTCCCCCATTTTCATTTCTTCCCTTGTGAAACCCTATTCCAGTACACATTTCTCTCCCTGCCTTCGCCATCTCACTCTCCCTCTGCCGCTCAGCCTCCACCTCACGTACGCCACCCTCTGGCGCAACTTCTCCCCACTCCTCACCCCACTCTCGTCGCCGTCTCCTGGCTCTAACACTGCCACACAACCCAGATGCTTCCCCCGTCTCTGCCTACAGGCTCCGACGCTCACCACATGATCCCGATGCACAGCCCATTGGAGGATGGCACCGGAGGATTTGAGCAGAGGTGTGGCGTAATTACAACTTGAATAACAAAGACAATACAACTTGTTTGGAAGTAAATTATTGTCGATAGTCCAAGCTAGTTAACTAAGACTACCAAAATTAAGCAAGTAAGCAGGGATTTGAGCAGGGCGCTGGAGGAGGGATTTGAGTTGATGTCTAAGCAACGATTGTAGTTCTTTGTTGTTCTTTATTGTTCTTTTTTGTTGTTCATGGAAAATTTGAGGGATTATGTATTTTGTTGTTCTTTTTATGTTCTTTTGATGGACAATGGAAGACGGGGCTGAAAAAGACACAATGAAAGTGTCTTTAATAGTCCGAAGTAACCACCTTTAATGGCCCCATTTCACACTAGTGTATCACCCTAAAATGAAGTACTTAAAAATCATAAATCCTACTTCGTTTTCCCGTTAAGTTAACCAATCCCAAGAAGTTATATGATGTTAGCCTACCGATTCATCCATATATCAACCGCAACCTTATGACTCCAACGCCGGCAAATGAGTAGATTTTTAACAAACATTTTTTCACTCTTTTTCTCTCTTTTTTCCTAGGGCCCCTTCAGGTTTTCATCCTAACCACATATCATATTTCTTAGGCTCACATTTCACCTACATTTAGCATCTCATTTTTACCTAGGCTGCCCTTTTGGCTTTTGACCTATCCATACCCCCAATGTTGCCTAAATTGCCCTCTCGGATTTTCAACTTAGCGGTTTTGCTTTTTATTTTCTTTTTCTGTTTTCAATTTTTTTTATAAAAAAATCCATTTTCCATGTTTTTCCAATCAAAAGTAGCAAAAAGCATTCAAGATCAAGCTTACATGCATGTAAGTCATTTAACCCCTCCCCACACTTAAAACATTACATTGCCCTCAATGTAACCATATAAGGTAAGAATGATAAAACTCAAGGTAAAAGGTAAAGTGACTCCCATCTCTTTGCATAGTTACCGGTGGTACAACATAATGCCATGTATCCGTCTAAAATCGGTTTTGAAAATAGGTGGTACAACGTAATCCCCGCGGAGGAACTCGCCCCTCTAGCCACATGCTGTCTCTTTGACGAAATTTGATCTAGAACTAACATAGAAAACAACATCAAACTCACAACTACATAGGGATTTGTAATACAAGGTTTAGCATCAACAATTAATAACCATAGTATTCTCAAATAACAACCAATCCATCATGCAATCACCACTATGAAATTATCCAATAAAAATATCTAACATGTATCGACAAATATTAAAGCATCATTCATAGAATTTATTCATCATAGTCACAATGATGTAGTCCGCACACTACAATCAACAAAATGTAACTAAAAATATGCAAGAATGTTCTAAGTCTATACACGTAAGATGATGGAGAAATGAGTGGAGGTATAGTGGTTTTTTTTGGAGTATTTGCAGATAAGAAGAGGTAAAGGTATGGCGGAAAAAGGAACTTTGGACGATTTTCTTTTGAATCTGAGTATGTGTCATGACTCGTGACATATGCGTCATGGCTTTCACGAATTAGTCAAAAGGCTTCAAAAGTCAGCCCTTTATCACGATCGCGAGAGGATCGTCGCGACTCGCTATAGAATGGACCTGATAGTTGGAATTTTACAGAAAACTTCCTAAGCATTGTCGTGACTTGCGACAGAATGGTCGCGGCTCAAGAGGAACCAGTGCAACTCGCAAAAAAAAAATCTTCACTACTCGCAAATAGTTAGAACTAAGAGTTCCATATTTCGCAGAAAGTTTTTTATTCTAGTAGCAAATCGCGAAGGTCTCTTCGCGACTTGTAACGGTCTCTTTTCAACTTGCGACGGTCTCTTCCCGACTCACGAATAACTTCAACTGGGAGTTGTAAAATTCTCCCGTTTGTCGCGACTTGCGATAGATAGGGTTTCCCAATAGTTAGAAGAAATTTTGTTACCAACTTTCCAAGATTTCTTCCGTTTCTCATGCCTCTCATTACTTCATCTTCTCTAATGAAATGAAATTCATCTTTCTACAAAATCATGGGAAAAAACACCGTGAAAAGAACAACACAAAATAAAAAAAATAAAGACAAAAACCGATTTAAAAGCAGGATTTATTTACATTGTCGGCATGACTTAGCTCCATATGTTTAAGATCAAGGGAACGACCTCAATTTTATCCATATGGTGAAGTTTTGAACACCTTCACAATGAGTATTCAAAAGTAGAGAGGTGGGGGTACAAAATTTTCAAGAGGAAAGTTCTGTGAAGATAGAGTTTAGGCTTGGCATAGTCATTAGGCTCCTCTATTATCTCATTCAAGAATTCCAAAATTGGTGGATTTAGTTCATTTGGTGGGGGTAAGGTTGATGATGGCAATGGATGTAGCATTATCACCTCTTCCTCAACTTCTTTGTCTTCAACAACCAACTCCTCATCCCCTTTGAAATCGAACTCATTTCTCAAGGTGACTTCACTCACCGTATCTTCAAGTTCAACTAGGGATGGTGTATCTTAAAAATATTGAGCTTCCATTTGGATCACCACTTCCATTGTATTGTTCACATGCTCCTCTAAAGCCTCAAATTGAGAAGATTCAAGTTTTCAATTCCTCGTTAGTCTTGGCCAAGTTGGTCAAGTTTGCTATTGCATTCATGATATCTGCATGTGTCAAACTTGAACCTTCTTGTTGGACTTTGTTTTGGGGTATGGTATAAGGTTGTGAAGGCCAACTATTTTGCTCGTATTGTTGGTTTTCCGGTGCATTCTCATACCACAATATGGATTGCCACTCCACTCCGGATTGTAAGAATCGTGGTATAGATAACATTCTTGAGCTCCTAGCCCTTGAAAACCAACAACTCCAATCTCTTGATAGAACTCTTCATAACACCCTTGGTTTTGGAAACCAAAGATTCTTTCCTCCTCGTAGTGTCTCTCCCTCAACCAATAGAAAGACTCGGTAGGATGACCTGAATGATAAATCCTACAAAACCTTGCTTGTTGAGCCTCCCTTCTCATCATGAGTTCCGTCAAGGTGATATCTTCCTTTATTTTTTCAAAAATTTGGAATCATATTGCAAGGATTCTCGATTTAAATTCAACAAGAACTCAAGAAATACCTACTCGGAACAAAAACAACAAAAAAGAAAAGGCAAATAAAAACAACTAGCAAATATTCAAGCAAATATGGTCAAACACTTAAAAATAAATGCATCTTTCCCAGCAGCGGCGCCAAAATTTGGGAGGTCATCGTCCTACCTCTCAAATTATAATTTATAAGCCTTAAAATGCTTCCTAAATACAATTAAGTATATAGTGGCAAATTGTTGTCATCCACGAAGAAGAGAAATTTTCCTAAGGGTTCATGTATATAAGGGTGGATATAATCCTACATATATAAGTAATTAAAGAGGGGGGGGGGGGGGTTGGTTGGTTTTTCATAAGATATGAATTTAAAAACAAGACAACAAGCAAAGTAAAGTAATTATGATAATCATGAAACAAACTAATAAAAAAAACTACAAATGACAAAGTCTTGAGGTTGATTCCCACTTCCAAACCTCTTATACATCATAGAATCATTCCCTCATTCTATCACATTGATTACATATGGAGAATGTTATCACTTCTATTTTGATAGATAGACATTCCATTCTTCTAAATAATAAGTCACAAAGACTTTCAATGACCATTTGCAAATCTCACTAATGATCACTCTAGACAATCAACGTCATAAAGGTATTTAATCAATGACATCATACATGAATAACCATAGATTTGATAAAAATTACAAACATTTTACCAAATGCCTAGCCATTTAACGAAACAAGACATTTAATAGGTTAAACCTAGAACAATCAACATTCAAGATTCAACCTTTTAGTGCTACCTTAGGATAAATATGATAACGATCCACATTAACATACTCATCTTAGCAAGATTAACATCATTTTCAAACCAAGAAGTTCTAATTCCATATTCTTGGATTTTCATGTCAACGAGCTAAGAAATTGTACATTTTCCTAATACCCTACCACTTAATCATACAAACACTTCATATTCTCAGACAACTCATAGCATAAATGAAGCAAACATCTATAGTATATATTAAAAAAGGTCATTCTTGCCACATGACATTCACACATAATTCTTGCCACAAGACATTTACACATAATTCCACGTCACTTTCTAAAATTAATTGAAAATAAAATATTTTATAAAGTCAATCACCAATTTACAATTCAAATTTCTCCCTCATTTTCAATGTTCTTCCCTTACTTCAATACTTTTCAACTAATCAGTAATAAATCATACCCTATTTATGAGGAAGGCCATTCTTTTTGTATTCTTAATCTACATTTGTTAGGGAAATTCTTTCATAATACTTATATTTTATGATATATATTTTTAAATTTAATATACTTTCCATTTTGGTTTATCTTTTTAATTTTAACAAACTTCAATTCATTATAATAAGTTAATCATTTTCATCGACTTGTTCATTTTACTCACGGAAATCAATTCTTTCCACATAATTTCATTTGCCTACAAAAAATATCTAAAATTACCATTTTAAACATGTAAAATAATAGATGGAGTAACTGACACACACACATATAAGTTTTTCTAATAAATTTAAATTTTGAGATAAAAATCCGTATAAAATTCATTATATAAATATTAAATATAGTACTAAAAGATTTTATTTATAAATACTTTCAACGGTTTATTTAAAATTTTGTAAATTTTATTTGAAATTTTTCTTACAATCCGTCTCTTGAAAACGGTATTTCCATAAGTTATGGAAAAATCAAGATTTAAATTGCAAATTAAAAAAATCGAGATAAAAATTTTATATTGCATTAATCGAGTCATAAACTTATAAATACTAAACGTTGCATGATAAAATTTTAATATTTCAAATAAAACCATTTACCTTTCTATAGTTCTAATTCCACCTCATCTTTCCATATGCCTATGGAAAGACAGTCTTTCCCAAAACTTTGTCTATTTAGAGTTTGTCTCTTGAAAGACTTTCTTTTCATGAGTTATGAAAAGACCAAGGTTTAAATTCCAAATTAGAAGAAATCAAGATAAAATTTTTGGGTTGCATTAACTGGGTCATAAACTTATAACTATTGCACGTTGCATAGTAAATTTTTAATATTAAAACTGAAACTTTTTACCTTTCTATAATTTTATTTCAACTCCATATTTCGATATGCCAATGGAAAAATGGTCATCCTCAAGATTTTCATAATTTTTTTAATGCAATAAGCTAAATTATATTTTAATATTAAAATTAAAATTAGATTATCACAAATTATAACTTTCTTTAATCTGTATAATTCATAATTATGAAATATTGACAATTTAATACAATACTTTTTTCTAATATGATGAATTTATATTTTTTTAGATCAAAAATTAAAACTTATATTTTATAAATTTCTATTTGAATCAATTAATCATGAATTTCTGAAAATATCCATAATTTGAAAATTTTATGTCTAACATGCATAATTTTATATCATTATAAATGATCTCCTCATTATATTTGACCGTGCATGGTTTAGCCACTGGTGTTGTTGAAAATGTTCATCCTTTTACGGAGTACAATATTTGTTGACCACAGAAGTTTTTTTCCGGTCTTCCCTAGAATGTTTAATAGAAAAATGATCTTCTCTAGAATGTTTTTTTTGGTCGAAAAATAGCACAATGTTATCAATTAATCACAATTTTTATTTTAAAAAATATTGGAAGAAGAAGAAAATGGACATCTATAACTCAATTGCACAAAGTTTAAATAGTAAAAACTATCATCTAATTCAAAATTTTAAAAAATCTAAAAAATTAAGGGTTAATTGTTGATTAGTTAAGTTATAACCTTTTCATTAATGTTTATGTATGGAAAGTCAATTAAGCGTTGACCGTTGATTAGTTAAGTTCTAAGCTTTTCATTAGTGTTTGTGTATGGAAAGTCAAATAAGGGTTGACCATTGATTAGTTAAGTTCTAACCATTTCATTAGTGTTTATGTATGGAAAGTAAATTAATGGTTGACCATTGATTGGTTAAGTTATAACCTTTTCATTAGTGTTTATGTATGGAAAGTCAATTAAGGGTTAATCGTTGATCAGTTAAGTTCTAAACATTTCATTAGCGTGAAAGTCAAGTAAGGGTTTATCGTTGATTCCTCAAGGTCAAACCTTTTCATTAGTGTTTATGTGTGGAAAGTCAAGTCAGGGTTGACCGTTGATTAGTTAAGTTCTAACCATTTCATTGATGTTTATTTATGGAAAGTCAATCAAGGGTTGACCATTTATTAGTTGAGTTATAACCCTTTCATTAGTGTTTATGTATGAAAATTCAAGCTAGAGTTGACCGTTGATTAGTTATGTTCTAACCATTTTATTAGTGTTTATGTATGGAAAGTCAATTGAGGACTGACCGTTGATTAGTTAAGTTATAACATGTTCATTAGTTTTTATGAGTGGAAACTAAATTAAGGGTCGACCGTTGATAGGTTAAGTTCTGACCATTTCATTAGTGTTTATGTAGGATAGTCAATTAAGGGTTTACCGTTAATTAGTTAAGTTATAACCTTTTCATTAGTGTTTATGTATGGAAATTCAATTAAGGGTTAACCGTTGATTAGTTAAGTTCTAACCATTTTATTAATGTGAAAGTCAAGCAAGGGTTTATCGTTGATTCCTCAAGGTCAAACCTTTTCATTAGTGTTTATGTATGGAAAGTCAATTAAGGGTTGACCATTGATTAGTTTAGTTCTAACCATTTCATTAGTGTTTATGTATGGAAAGTTAATTAAGGTGGACTGTTTATTAGTTATGTTCTAAGCTTTTCATTAGTGTTTATGTATGGAAAGTAAAATAAGGGTTGGTCGTTGATTAGTTAAGTTCTAACCATTTCATTAGTGTTTATGTATAGAAAGTCAATTACGGGTTGACCGTTGATTAGTTAATTTATAATCTTTTCATTAGTGTTTATGTATGAAAAGTCAATTAATGGTTGACCATATAAGTTCTAACCATTTCATTAGCGTGAAAGCCAAGTAAGGGTTTATCGTTGATTCTTGAAGGTAAAAACTTTTCATTAGTGTTTGTGTGTGGGAAGTCAAGTCAGGGTTGACCGTTGATTAGTTAAGTTCTAACCATTTCATTAGTGTTTATGTATGGAAAGTATTTAAGGGTTGACCGTTTATTAGTTAAGTCATAACCCTATCATTAGTGTTTATGCATGAAAAGTCAAGTAAGAGTTGACCGTTGATTAGTTAAATTCTAACCATTTTATTAGTGTTTATGTATGGAAAGTCAATTAAGGGCTGACCGTTGATTAGTTAATTTTTAACCTTTTCATTAGTGTTTATTTGTGGAAAGTCAATTAAGGGTTGACTGTTGATTGGTTAAGTTCTGGCTATTTCATTAGTGTTTATGTATGCAAAATCCATTAAGGGTTTAAGATTAATTATTTAACTTATAACATTTTCATTAGTGTTTATGTATGGAAAGTCAATTAAGGGTTGACCGTTGATTAGTTAAGTTCTAACCATTTCATTAGTGTGAAAGTCAAGTAAGGGTTTATCGTTGATTCCTCAAGGTCAAACCTTTTCATTAGTGTTTATGTGTGAAAAGTCAATTAAGAGTTGACCGTTGATTAGTTAAGTTCTACTCATTTCCTTAGTGTTTATGTATGGAAAGTTAATTAAGGGTTGATTGTTTATTAGTTAAGTTCTAAGCTTTTCATTATTATTTATGTATGGAATGTCAAATAAGGGTTGACCGTTGATTAGTTAATTTATAACTTTTTCGTTAGTTTTTATGTATGGAAAGTCAATTAAGGGTTGATCATTGATCAGTTAAATTCTAACCATTTCATTAGCATGGAAGTCAAGTAAGCGTTTATCGTTTATTCCTTAATGTCAAACCTTTTCATTAGTGTTTATGTGTGGAAAGTCAAGTGAAGGTTGACCATTTATTAGTTAAGTTCTAACCATTTCGTTAGTATTTATGTATGGAAAGTCAATTAAGGGTTAACCGTTTGTTAGTTAAGTTCTAAGCTTTTCATTAGTGTTTATTATGGAAAGTCAATTAAGTGTTGACCGTTGATTAGTTTAGTTATAACATTTTAATTAGTGTTTATGTATGGAAAGTCAATTAAGGGTTGACCATTGATTAGTTTAGTTACAATCATTTCATTAGTGTTTATGCATGGAAAGTCAATTTTAGGTTCAGCGTTTATTAGTTAAGTTCTAAGCTTTTCATTAGTGTTTATGTATGGAAAGTCAATTAAGGGTTGACCATTGATTAGTTTAGTTACAACCATTTCATTAGTGTTTATGCATGGAAAGTCAATTAAGGGTCCACCGTTTATTAGTTAAGTTCTAAGCTTTTCATTAGTGTTTATGTATGGAAAGTCAATTAAGGGTGACCATTGATTAGTTTAGTTATAACCTTTTCATTAGTGTTTATGTATGGAAAGTCGAGTAAAGGTTGACCATTGATTAGTTATGTTCTAACCATTTCATTAGTGTTTATGCATGGAAAGTCAATTAAGGGTCCACCGTTTATTAGTTAAGTTCTAACCTTTTCATTAGTGTTTATGTATGGAAAGTCAAGTAAGGGTTGACCGTTAATTAGTTAAAATCAAACCATTTTATTTGTGTTTATGTATAGAAAGTCAAATAAGGTTGACCTTTTATTGGTTAAAATCAAACTATTTTATAAATTTTTATCTATGGAAAGTCAATTAAGAGTTAATCATTGATTAGTTAAAGTCAAACTATTTATTTTATTAGTGCTTATATATGAAAATTCAATGACTAATCATTTAGTACTCGTTCCCATAACCTTTCTATTAGTATTTATGTATGAAAGGTCGGTGCTTGATTAAGATCAAATTTTAATTATTTGTGTTTATATATAGAAAATCAAGCCATAATCTATACATGTATACATCATACTAAAAGGGTAACTCTTAGCCACGTCACCTTTGCCACATGTCACCCTTGGAATTAGCCACGTGTCAAATGAAATAAATTAAATGTAGTGTTCAAGTCACATGTGACCAAAATCTAATATTAATAAATAAAATCTATTTTTCACCGAATAAAATTTTTGATACTACTTATTTTATATAATTATGAATAAGTAGATTATAAAATTTTATTCGGTAAAAAAAATAAAGTTTATTTATTAATATTGGACTTCGATCATGTATTACTTGAACTTTATGTTTAATTTATTTCATTTGAAAATATAACTATAAAGTCATTGTTAAAAGTATAGTTATAATATCTTTTAAAAATTCAAAAGAAATGGATTTTGATAAAAAATGAAAATTATATTTTAGTTTTGTTAAACAATAAATTACATTATTAAGATATATATATTTTTAAATCATATATCCCAAGGGTGTTATTTAATTATTCATATGCTAATAAATAAAATAATAATATTAATAACAAAATACAAATGGTGAATGGTGAATGGTGAATGTAAATATGGCCCGTGCTGCGAGAGACACATGCGACGTCGGTCACAAAGACTACCGACTTGGGTAAGCGAGAAAGGCATGCAACGTCGTTCATTTCATGCCTACGAGAGGGTTGTGCGACGTCAGTCACAAACACAACTGACGTCATTAAGTGAGAAAGGCATGCGACGTCGGTCTTCGATGTCTGCAAAATAGACGCGCGACATCAATCAAAAAATTAAACGACATCCATAATAATAAAAAAGAGGTGCAACGTCAGACATATTATGCCAGCGAGAAGGTCATTCAACGTCGATCACAAACACAATATACGTCGGTAAGCATGTGATGTCAGGCATTCATGTCTGCGCGTGGGATGTACAACGTCGATCACAAACACAACTGACATCGATAAGTGAGAAATACGCGCTACGTCAGTCATTCCAGACTTTTTACCTCAAATTTTTTTAAACCGAGGTAAAAAGAGTACTTTTTACCTCAATTTTTTATCGAAGTAAATAATTTTTTTACTTCATTTTTTAAAAACAACTGTGGTAAAAGATTTTTACCTCGGTTATTTGACCTAAGCAAAATAACCGAGGTAAAAAGGTTGAAATAATAGGTTCATTCTCTTGTAGTGAATGCATGTATACGTCGACAGATTCAAGATCGGTTAAGCTACTATTGATATCCTTGTCCAAAGATTCAATACTATAACATTCGAGTGAAAACTTGCTACAAGGGCAAGTCGCAGAAGGAGATGGAGATAGTGAAGAAGTAGGAATGCGTCATCAAACACATAATGGAAAATATTCCAAAGCATAAAACGATCAGCAGAAACCAGTTCAAGTTATTCCTTGGATAGAGAGTGGGTAGCTTCAACCAGCCTAATAGGCAATTGGAATGAGAAGATACAAACCCATAACGACAATGAAAATGAACATTAGATCCCAAAGAGTCAAGATGTTTCAAAACTTACGGTCGACCAAAATATCAAAACCATGCATATGAATAAATACCCTGCATATCAAAACCCTACATATGAATAAACTTATGGTCAACCAAATTAATATCCAAAATAGTACATATGGTGCAGCCATACATCAAAGTATTGTTACGAATTAAAAATAAAAATGGTTTTAAATTTAGTCATAACACTAAGATCAACTAACATTAGAGGGAGAACCAGTTGAATGCTAGACAATGAGAGCAGAATCCTTCTTGTTCACATTGGCCTCAGGGTTAGAAGATGGCTTAGGATCGCGAGAAGCAAATGGAAGATCGTTAAGATAATCAACTTTGCACTTCTACAGCTCAGACACAGAAGGCAAAGAAGGAAGACTAGCGAGATGTGATAGCAAAACATAAGGAAGCAAGCAATTGCTTCGTGGTGGAAGCTTAGAATGGGAGTGGCTAATACGCCCCCTTTTCACAGGGGGCACCAAATAAGTTGACAATCTGCTAGTTCGCTCATTTCTCCTCCTTCTTCAAGAGGTATAAGTAGCATTGTCAATAGCTACCTCTCCCCCTTTAGAGGCCTTAGCTTCAATATATATCAATTGATAATTTTCTTAGGCAATGTTCTCTTGCGGGACATTATCAGCAATGATATCGTTCGTTTGGATAGGCGTGGCCTCCGCCTCTTCAGTTTCATCAATAGAAGAAGAAAAAAAAAGTCCTCTCATCAGAAAGCTTAGCTAAATCCATATCTGTAATCAAATATACATCATAGGTCAGACAAACAGCTGGAAATAATGGGACAATGTGAAGAATAAGGAATAAAAATAAGTATGACATGGAGAAACGACAAGATAACGGGAAACAAATACCTTCGCTTTCAGAATCAGCATGGTGAAGATATATCGAATGTTCGCTGAGTCTTAATACAACCTCAGAGTTAGCATTAAGACGAACCCCGGTTTAGGAAGTTTGGATTTGGGAACATTATAGTTCCAAACTGGAAGAATCTGTTCGTCCTCTGGTGTGTCCATTTTATATAGTTATTTAGGGATCTTTTGTACTCATTTTGGTAGCCTTTTATGCTTTAGATACTCTATTTTACTTTGAAATCCTATTACTAGAGTTAGGAGTGATCTTATCGCTTTTGTCACTTGTAATAAGGATTCTGTGAGACGAGGTAATTGTTGAAAATTTGAAGACCTTGAATACTCCATTTTGAAGACCTTGAAGACTCTATTTTGAAGACCATGAAGACTTTTAAAGACCCGAAGAAAGAAAGAGGAGACTACATGAAGACTTTAGAGAAGAAGTCATTTGAGGGAAGATTACTCTGGGATTTTTGTACTATAAATACTCATCACTTTTCACTTTCTTCTCCAACTTCTTCTCCCCCGATTTCAGAGCGAAAAACCCTAGTTTTCTTCCATTTTCTACCTTAGTTCCTTCTTGAATTCATG
>JAULKM010130911.1:0-19488 GCA_032355605.1 Rubia tinctorum
AAGCTTCAATAAATTGCTCCCAAGTAATGATTTTAGCTACTAAGAATCATGCTAACAATCCAAACCAAATCAAACATAAAGAAATATGAAACTAGATGAAAAATTAAGAGAAAACTAGGGTTTTCAAGGGTAAAGTCGGGAAGAAGAAGTTGGTGAAGAAAGAGGATAAAGTTTTCTTTTTATAGTACCCGAAAAAGAACAAAAGATTCTGGCCACATGTATGTCGCGACTTATGACAAAGGCCAAATACAACATCTTCATTTCTTTCTTCTTCTTGTATCACGGTTTCCTCTCCACTTAACTTATCTTCAAATCTTAAAAAGTTGATCTTCAAGGTCCTCGCGGTCTCCAGTCTTCAAATCTCGATATAATTGCCCCATCACACAAAATTCCCTAGAAAAGTCAGAAGAGCGCAAAAGTCATTCTCAACTCTCCTAAGAGAATTTCAAGGCAAAATACAAGATCTAGATGACAAAAATGCACAAAAGTGAGTCCAAAAGTCCCAAAATAACCATATAAAATGGACACAACAAATCTCCCTACACTTGAACCTTACTCGTTCTCTAGTAAGAAAAGATTCAATAACACAATGAGATTCACATATCCACATCCTACACTAATATTCCCCCAATCTATACCTCATAAAAACTCTCATTAGTATAAATCCTAAAATTAAAGATCAAATGAGAATTTTTCACACACAACCGCAATTCCTAAATCTAACTAAACCTACCACCATCAATTCACTTAATACCCATAAAAACATTTCCAAGTCCGAAATTGATAATCCCAAAGTCCAATGATACCAAATGAAGTCAAAACCATATCAAAGGTTCAAGCACATACTACACTTCATACCAATATATCAACCAAAATAAAGTACACAAAGAATCAAGAATTGATAATCCCACTTTGTTTTCCCGCTAAGTTACCAAATCCCAAGAAGTCTCATGATGTTAGGCTACCCGATTCATCCATATATCAATCACAACCTTATGACTCCAACACCGTCAAATGAGTAGATTTGTAACCAAAAAAAATCTCTTTCTCTCATTTTGCCTAGGAGCCCCTTCAGGTTTTCATCCTAGCCACACATCATATTTCTTTGGCTCACATCTCACCCACATTTAGTATCTCATTGTTACCTAGGCTTCCCTTTTGGGCTTTTGACCTATCCGGACCCCAAATGTTACCTAAATTGCCCTCCCGGGTTTTCAACTTAGCGGGTTTACTTTTCATTTTTTTCTATTCATTCTCTATTTTTTCAAAATTTTCATCTCCAATGTTTTTCCAATCAAAAAATAACAAAAAGCATCCAAGGTCAAGATTACAAACATACAAAGTCATTCAACCCATCCCCACACTTAAAACATTATGTTACCCTCAATGTAAACACAAATGGCAAAACATACAAATCAAAGTGGGAATTGAAAATAGCTTGTAATCAAGAGTGGGATGGAGAACCGTCATCACCGAGGTAGCATTGTTGATACTGTACAATTCACTTCTCATTCCTCCCGCACCTCTCCCGACGCCCCTCCAGCTCGGACTCCTGGACTGGTACGCCGCCCATCCCTATCTCATATTGGTAGACCTGAGAGGAAAGATGATCAATCTCCTCATCCATGTCCATCAGGCTTCGGGATACGAAAAGGTTGTGCTCAGCCTGCTTGTGGAAGCTAGCATCCACTGTCTGTAACAATATGGAGTAAAAGTCAGGAGGAGACTGAGGTAATTGATAATGTGCATTTCCCTACATCAATTCAGGTTGTTGCTGAGACGGAGAATGTGATCCATCATGCACATAGTCATCCCGTGGCGGAGGCTGAGTGAAAAGAAGGGCGTCCTTCTCGGACCGGACAAGCATCAGATCTAGTTCCCTAAGCTCCCTCTCAAAATCTTCCCAGCATGGTGCATCTGGATCTATCGTTAAGTCGACAACAGGTGTGTCGACCTCCAGCTTGGTCCACTGTGACTTAGGAAGCTTCATGAAGGTGACCCCACTCTTTCCATATAACCAGTGGTACAACCCTGGGAAGCTGTAGGCCTAATGAGGTTGTATTTTACCATCCTTGAAAAAGTAATAAGGTATGACTCACCCTTACACAAGCGCTGAAGACCTACCGGGACGGTGATCTGTAAGTGGTCTCCTAGGAGAGTGATCATTCCACTCGCCGAGATCTCACCTTTCGCCTTTCCCTCCAACAATTCAGGCAAATTTATGTAGTATGTCCCCTCGCTTTAAGGTGCCATAAATAGCGGATGTCATCTTTGGGCACATATTTTGGCTCCGCCTTACAGAATAGTGTGCACATCAAGAACCAATGCACATAGCTGAGAGCGGGATGGATATTGGTGTTATTCTTGTCCTTCACATCCCGATGTCTCTTCGGGATAGTATACTAAAAGTTGATATTTTCCAGGAAAGTGGGGGTCGATGCCTCTGGGTCAAATCTTGCTATGATTTCTATTGTGTTCCAACCAAATGCCGCCTCAATGTCCGAGAGATTCATCTCATAAGAATGGTCATTGAGGTGAAACCTAATGAACGGCTTGCACGGCTCCTGGCTCCTCGAGTGATAGAGTATGATCACGGAAAGGAATTCCAGGGTGTAGCGCTGGTAAGTGGGTGCATACCAGTTCATGAAACCTCTCAAGCCTCCTTTGGTTAGGAGGCAAGGAACTGACTCTCTCAGTCTGAGTGTCTCTAAGGCTCCAAAGTTGATAAAATTGGTCTCCTAGATCCTTCGCGTAGCCAATCGATCCCACCTCTCCACATAGTTACCGTGATCCGGCGTAAACCCATAAATCTGTCTGGAGGTGGCACCGGGGTTGGCTTTGGAGCTGGTGGGGAGGTGGAGGTGGAGCAGGTAGACCTGCACTTTGAGTAACTCATTGTCTCTTTGGGTCCATAACTATCACCACGGAAAACAACGTCAAACACACAAGGACATAAGATGATATGATCATGCAATCACCACAATGAAATTCTCTCATGAAAATATGCAACATAGAGTGACAAAGATCCAAGCATCATTATAAAATTTAGCAATCACAATCACAATGATGTAGTCGACACACTACAATCAACAAAAAGTAACTATAAGGATGTACGAATGTTCATATGTCACCACATGCAAAATCCAATCATTGTCCATTGCTAGATAAATTATGAACATACTTATGTCATATCTCACCAAGCTTGGACAAGTATTGAAAATCACCAACAAATTGAGATATTCTGTAGTAAAAGATTACTTGTGCAATTCCCTAGAAGCATATCCATAGCCACTTATCAGCATCACTAGCCAATCTAAAAAATTCCAACAATTCCATTATTTATGGCCAAAGCTAAACTAGCATAAGAATCACCCATGAAGTATACATCAATATCAACCATTTCACCTCACAAAATCACCAAGAATATTCAACTCATGTGTTCACAAAATAAAAATCATCAATTACACAAATATGAACATTTCAAAGTTATAGAGATGAGGAATTGTACCAAGTATAAGTGTAAGATGGTGAAAATAAGAAGACCACAAGTAATCCAAGCCTTAATCAAAGAGTTCTTGAAAAAGGTTTTGGATATTTGGATGTTTGGGCTAATTTTGGGGTGATTGCGATGTGGAGATGGATTAGGGAAGTAGGTGGAATGATTTTGGTGTTATGGTGGGGAATTCAGGGTAGATTGGTGGAGAAAAGGAGGAGGAAGGGTGGCTTTGAGGTGGAGAACGATGGAGAGGAGAAAGGAAGTTGGAAGAAAATAACAGGTTCGGCCAGTTTTAAACCAGACTCAGAACACGCGTCACAACTCGCAATGTTTTGCTCGTGATTATCGACAAAGAATTCAAACCATCCTAGAAGTCAACCTTCTATCATGACTCACAACTGGTTCATAGCGACTCGCGACCAATTGGACCCAAGACTTCACATTTTCAAAAAAAATCAGATTTTCGCCGAGACTCGAGACAAATTAGACCTGAAAGTTGGCATTTTTCAGATAACTTCCTAATTTTGGTTACAACTTGCGAGGACCTGTCGAGACTCGCGACAAAGTCTTCGTGACACACGACAAATTGGAACTGAGAGTTCACAATTTGATAGAAAGTTTCTGATTCGGGTTGCGACCTGCGACCCATTGTTGCGACTCGCGAAATACATTGCCTGGGAGTTGCGAAATCCCCTATTCGTTGTGACCTACGAAATTTCTGTCGCGAGTCGCGATAGACAGGGCTTCCCAATACTTAGGAAAATTTTCATATACCAACTTTCCAAGCTTTTCTTCCTTTCTCAAGGCCTTCCTTCCTTCATCCATCTAGTGCAATGCACTGCTCTTTGCTGAAAAATCATGGAAAAATACAACCGTGAAAAGAAGATAAAATAACGAAAAACAATAACAAAACCCAAATTAAAACAACATCAACAGAAAGTCACGAATGACAAATCGTATGGTCAAAACCAAGTTTATTTGAGGTTATCGGCATGACCTACTCCTTTCATTGGCTTATTCCCTCATTAGATCAAGAAGGTCAATATCCACTCCTTTTTCCAGCACAAATCTCTCGTGGTAAGGTTTCAAACATTGCCCATTGACCTTGAAGCTCTTGGACGTAGCTCAATCCGTAATATCCACCGCACCATGTGGGAATACTGTCACCACTTCAAAAGGGCCCACGACCTTAGTTTCCCTGGAAATAGGCGAAGAAGGGATTAAAATAGGAGGACCTTTTGATCTACGTCAAAATTCTTCATGTTGATCATCTTATCATGTCATGCCTTTGTCTTCTCCCTGTAGATCTCAAAATTATCATAGGATTCTCTTCTTATCTCCTCTACTTCTTGCAATTACAACTTCATATGCAAATCGGCCTCATCTACATCAAGGTTAAAGCTCTTGACCGCCTAATAAGCCTTGTGCTCTATTTCCACCAGTAAATGACATGGTTTTCCAAAGGCTAACCAGTATGAAGACATACCTATTGGCATTTTGTAAGACTTTCTATATTCCCACAAGGCATCATTCATCCGAGAACTTCAATCCTTCCAGTTAGGATTACCATTTTCTAGAGGATGAACTTAATTTCCCAATTGGAAATTTTAGCTTGCCCATTGTTTTGTCGGTGATAAGCGGTGGATGTCTTGTGAGTTACACCATACTTTTTCAAAAGTGCCTTTAATGTCCAATTACAAAAGTGGGTGTCATGGTCACTAACCAAGGCTCAAGGAGTCCCAAACCAAGAGAAGATGTTATCTCTCAAGAAATATGTAACCACTTTAGAATCATCAGTCCTAGTGGGTTTTGGTTCAATCTACTTTGACACATAATCAACCACAAGAAGAATGTATGTAAAACCACAAGAGTTAGGAAAAGGTCCCATAAAATAATGCCCTAAACATTAAATATTTCATAATATATCATATCTTTTTGAGGCATCTCATTTTAATAAAAATATTTCCTACTATTTTCATTTATCACAAGCTTTGGAAAAGATATGTGCGTGTTTATTCAATGTAGGCCAATAAAAATCAATCTCTGGGACTTTTCGGTCCTTTTGGCTCCAAAATGACCTCCACATGCATATGAATGACAAAAGGAAAGAATTGAATGCACTTCATTATCAGGGATACATGTCTTGACAACTTGATCTACATAATGTTTCCACAAAAAGAGATCATCTCGCACATAATACTTTGCATCACTTCTTAGCTCATCTCTTTGAGCTTTAGAAAAATGGAGAGGAAATTTACCTGAGATAAGGAAATTGACAATGTCGGCATACCACGGTTGGAGGTCCCCAATTACTAACAATTGTTCATCGGGAAACTCTTCCCATATTTTCTCTGTCATTGTCACTTTTACCTCAACTTTTTGGCATGGAACCAGTCAACTCAAATTATTGGCTACAGGGTTCTCCGCACCCTTCTTGTCTCATATCTCCACATCAAACTCGCTCAAAAGCAAAATCCATCTAATCAAAATCTCGGCTTGGCCTCTTTCTTTGTCATCAAGTGATGAAGTGTTGCATGGTCAGTGTACACAATAACTTTGGTACCAAGCAAATAAGATCAAAAATTTTCTAAGAAAAATACCACTGCTAGCAATTCTTTTTCCATGGTGGAGTAGTTCCTTTAGGCCTCATTGAGAGTCATGGATGCATAGTAGATGGCCTAAAGCACTATCCCCGCCCTTTGACCAAGCACTTCTTCGACAATATAGTCACTAACATTGTACATGATCTTGAAAAGCATGGACCAATCTGGGGGTTGAAGGATAGGAGCCAAAAATAACCTTTCCTTCAATGAATTGAAGGCCTCTTTACAATCCTCGTCCACCACACATTCCATCTCTTTTTACAAAAACTTGCACAAAGGACTTTTATAAACTGGCTATATAATTCTGCATGACCAAGAAAAGAACGCACTTTGCGCATATTAGTAGGATAAGGCAAAGTTTGAATCATGTACATCTTTGTCTTGTTTACCTCAATACCCTAAGAGGAGACAACATGGCCTAAGACAATGTCTTGTTCTACAATGAAATGACATTTCTCATAATTTAACACAAGATTAGTATCAATGCAATGCTTAAGAACTTGTGCTAAATTTTCTAAATAATTGTCAAAATAATTGCCATGAATGGTAAAGTTATCCATGAATACTTCAACAACATTTTCAAAAAATTCCGAGAAAATGCTTACCATACACCTTTGGAAATTGGCGAGGGCGTTATATAACCCAAAAGCCATACGCCGGTAATCAAACATACCAAAGGGGCACGTGAAGGTTATTTTTTCTTGGTCCTCCGGGGCAATAGCCACTTGAAAATAACCCAATTATCCATCTAAGAAGCAACATTATAGATGACTTGCAAGTCTCTCGGGCATTTGATCAATGAACGGTAATGGGAAGTGATCCTTCTGGGTTACCACATTTAATCTTTGGTAGTCAATGTAAACACGCCACCCATTTTGGACACAAAGGGCCACCATTTCACCCTTGTCATTCTCAACTACTGTCACCCCACTCTTCTTTGGCACCACTTGAGTTGGGCCCACCCATTTTCTTTACGAAATAGGTTAAATCATCCCCGCTTGAAGCAATTTAAGTATCTCTGCCTTCACCACCTCTATCATAGGTGGATTCAAGCGACGTTGGGGTTGTCGCACTGGCTTTGCATCATCTTCCAACAAGATTCAGTGCATGCAAGTGGATATACTTATACCCTTGATGTTAGAAATAGTACACCCAGTTGCTTCCTTATTTTCCCACAACACCACCATTAACTTTTCCTCTTGCTCTTTGGTGGGCTTATTTGAAATGATGACCACTAGTGTCTCTCCTTCCCCAAGATATGCATACATGAGGTCACTTGGAAAAGGTTTAAGCTCAATATCCGGGGCTTTCACAAGTGGTAGGAGGAATTATAGTTTCTTGGGCTCCTCTAAGCCTAGAGGAGGAGTTCTTGAAACCACCTCTTCAAGAATGCTCAAATCCTCAATGTTTTCCTTCAAGTTAGTACTCATGGAATATACAAGGCATGCTTCTTCAACATCATTTTCCAGAAGAAAAACTAACAAGAAATCATCACCATGAAATTCAAAAACATCTTACACAATATTTTCCACAATATCTATAGCATGGAAAGAGTGTTCCTCAATAGGATATTTCATAGAATCATTTATGTTGAATTCCACTTTAATCCCATCAAACTCCATGGTGAGAGTACCATTATGCACATCAATTATAGTCCTTGAAATTTTCAAAAATGTCCTCCCCAAAAAAATTGGGGCAACGTGTTTATCATGCTCCATGTCAAGAACATAAAAATCTATGGGGAACATTAAGGAATCCACCTTAACCAACACATCCTCGATAATACCCTTATGTTATGCACTAGAACAATTGGTTAATTAGATCACCACCCCAATTTTGTGCAAAGAACCAATTGAGGCTTTCATGTAAAGAGTAAGGAATTACATTTATTGATGCACCCAAATAAAGCATGGCTTTTTCAAAATGTGTATTTCCTATCATGCAAGGGATTGTGAACATGCTGGGATCGCTACACTTAGGGGGTAACTTCTTTTGGTACAAAGCGAAGGCATGTTCATTCTTCCCATTTTTAAGCTTATTCTTTGCTCTTTGTTTTCTATTCACAACACATAATTCCTTAAGAAACTTAGCATAACCAGGAATTTATTCAATGGCATTCAAGAAAGAGATATTTACCTCACATCTACGAAAGACTTTGTAGGCGTCCTTGTTGGTCTCCTTCCTTTGTTTATAATTCAAAGCCTCCGGAAATGGTGGTTATGGCACATAGGAGGGAATTTCTGCCATCTTTGCCTTCTTGTGAGGAGGGGATGATGGCTCAGGATTAGAAGATGATTTTCAATGGTGATCTCCTCCTCAGTCTCCTTCCCCTTGCTAACATTCTCCTTGGCCAATTTCTTGGCCTCTTCCTCCACTTCCTTCTCAATCACTTCAACCCTTTTAGCCTCATTTTCAATAACTTCACCATCCTGGTAAATGTCAATCTCCTTACCACTTCTCAAAGTGATAGCGCTTGCATTTTATCAAAGGTTAAGCTCCGGTTGAGAATGAAGTTTGCTCGAATCCCTCGACTCCATCCGATTCAAGATTTGATCCATTTGACTCACTTGACTCTCTAAGTTATTGATGCTTAACTCGTCCTTCTCTTGGAATTTATTGGCTTTTTTTCACACAAAATCATCCTTCCAATGGCTTGTATAACTTCATCCTTTGACATCCCTAAACTTTCACCTTGATCAAGGGGATTATCTTGAAGCCTTTGGAATTTTTGTTGAGGAGGCCAATATTTTTGTTGAGGTGGATGATAAGGTTGAGAATTTTGATCCCCTTGTGCATTTACATATTGGAGATTTGGCTGATCTCGATTGTCTGTATTGTAAGGCCGATTTTGGTAGCCTTGACCACCTTCATAACCTTGATTCCCTTGATACCCTTCATATCATTGGTATCCCATAGAACTTACTTCCTCAACATAATCATCTTGCAACATAGGACAAGTATCTATAGGATGCGCCGATGAACAAATTTCACATGACTTCACATGCGGCACATTCCCAGACTTAGTCATCAAAGACTTCACCATAGAAGTGAGGGCCAATATTTGATCCTCAAGCTTTCAGTTGTTGGAGGGAGCACTTGTGTTATTGGGATTTTGTCTTCTCAAATCAGCCCTTGAACTAAAGGTCCTCGACTCCTCGGCTAACTCCTCATGAGTTCCATATCCTCTCTTGAAGTTTTTTCCCAGTAGATAGACCACAAGATCCCCTCACAACCAAATCTCCCTCTGAATAGTCGTGATATGGGTGACTTGAGACAAGCTTCTTGAACCTCTCCCAATAGTCATAGAACAACTATTCATGTCATTGAAGGATGTTTCTAATGTCCTTCTTCAAGGTGGTGGACTTTGAGGTCGGGAAGTACTTGGAGAGAAACTTGATCTTCAACTCAATCCATGAGGTTATGCTTCCGGATGGAAGGTAGTGGAGCCAATCTCTTGCGGCATCTCTCAATGAAAATGTAAAAGCCTTATACTTATAGAGATCTTTATCCACTCCTTCGAAAATCATACCACAATAAACCATGTGAAAGTTGGAGAGATGTTTGTAGGGGTCCTCCCCTTACCTACCATGAAATTAAGGTAGCAAGTGTATAAATCTAAAATTTAGCACAAAGTGCCCATTAGGCCCAACCGCCGGATAAGTGATGCACATTGGTTGTTGCTCAAAGTTGGGAGTCATAGTCTCCCTCAATGGAACTTGTCTCAATGGGCCGTACCCTCCTTGAAGGTGAGGGTTTTGAGGTCCTCCTTCCGGATGCTCATCTTCATGCTCCATGGAAGTAGAAGGTTCCGCAAAATAGACACTAGGAGGGGTGTTATTCACAGTTTCCAAAGAAAGCCTCCTAGTCCTTTTCAAATTCAATTCTAACTCGTGGTCGCAGTGTAGGGGTGCTTGTGAAGAGGATCGAGTACGAACCACACAAAAAGAACTTGAACAATATGACTCTAAGCCAACACAAAATTAACTAAAAATCAAATAAAAACAAACTAGGACATATTCATAACTAGCACATATTCACACATAATATGCCCAACACTTAAAAATAAATTCCTCTTCCCCGACAGCGATGCTAAAATTTGGGAGGTCGTCGTCATACTTCTAAAAGTTATAATTTATAATCCCTAGAGTGCTTCCTAAATACAATTAAGTAGATAGTGGCAAATCGGGTTGTCCATGAACAAGAGAGATTTTCCTAAGAGTTCATGCGTATAAGATGGATAATAGCCTATATATAGATATAGATAAAAGCAAGTAATGGGTGGTTGGTTTTTTTTAAGTTATGAATTTAAAAACAAGACAACTAGCAAAGTAAAGTAACTATGTTAATCATGCAACAAACTACTAAAATATGATAAGATCAAACAATCACTCATTCATTCACATTAATTGCCTATGGTGAATGATATCACTTCATTTCGAAGATAAACGTTCATTTTTTCTTAAGAGTAATTTGCAAAATCAATCAACGACTCTTTGCAAACATCATTATTGATCACTTTCGGCAAACAATGCTTAAAGGTATTTCAACAATGACATCATACACAAAAAACCATAGATTTGGTAACAACTACAAGCATTCTACCAAATGCCTAGCCATTTAACCAAACAAAGCATTTATTAGGTTTTACCTAGAACAATTAACATTCAAGATTCAACCTTTTAGGGCTACCTTAGGATAAATATGATAATAAATCACATTAACATACTCATCTAGCAAGATTAACATCATTTTCACAACAAGAAGTTCTAATTCCATGTTTTTGAATTTTCATGTCAAAGAGCTAAGAAATTGTACACTTTCTAACACCCTAACACTTAATGACAAACACTTCATATTCTCAAACAACCCATAGCATAAATGAAATAAACATCAACATTAATGACACAATAAATGCAAATCAATAGATGTTCATGAAAGAACAAAATAGAGAATCTCACTGCATGGGTTTGGAAGCTTCAATCAATTGATCTAAAGTGATGAGTTTAGCTACTAAGAATCATACTAACAATCCAAAGAAAATCAAACATAAAGAAAGATAAAACTAAATGAAAAGGTAAGAGAAAAATAGGGTTTTTCAAGAGTAAAGTCGGGAAGAAGAAGTTGGTGAAGAGACAGGATAAAGTTTTCTTTTTATAGTACATGAAAAAGAACAAAATATTTTGGTCATAAACCTGTCTTGACAAAGAAAAAGAACAAAAGATTCTGCTTGAGACAGACGCCAAATACAACATCTTTATTTCTTTCTTCTTCCTGTCTCATAGCTTCCTCTTCACTTCACTTCTCTTCAAGTCTTTAAAAGTTTATCTTCAAAGTCTTCACGGTCTTTGGTCTTCAAACATCAATATAATTGTCCTGTTACACAAAGTTCCCTTGAAAATTCATAAGAGCACAAAAGTCGCTCTTAACTTTACCAAGAGAATTTTGAGGCAAAATACAAGATCTAGTTAACAAAAGTGAAAAAAAGTGAGTCCAAAAAATCTTAAAATAACCATATAAAATGGACACATCAAAGCCTTAGCTTATATGGTGAAGGAACTAATGAAGGGGAGAGTGTATCAAATCAAGGCTTGTGGGGTGTGTTCGTTGGAACATCCCACCGATGCATACCCCCAAATCCATGATGCAGAATTTGAGGAAGCCAAGGCAATGAGTTATCAAGGAAGACAAAGCCAAGGTTTTCAAGGGAATAGAGGCTACCAAGGTGGTCAAGGTTTCCAAAGGAGGCAAGGAAATAACATGAAAGATGATCCATACTCTAAGACCTACAATCTAGGGTAGAGAAACCATCTAAACTTTAGGTAAAGAGATGATCAAATCGGGAAATAAAATCCCCAAGGTGGTCAAGGTGTATATCAATTGAATCATCAAGAGGGGCAACCTCAATACCAAGGAAACCAAGGGCACAATCGGGCTCCATAACAATCCTACCCGAAGGATGAGGGGTTCATCTAACCCTCGAGAAGGAAGACCAAGGTTGGAGTATGAGGAGCTCATGCATGCTATAATAAATATGGTTACAAACTTTGAGGATCGCTCTTCTGCGAGGTTCAAGAACTTGGAGACTCAAGTTAGCCTAATTGCATCTTCAGTGGCTTGATTGGAAACTAGGGATTCCGGGAAACTCCCATCACAACCGGCGTTAAACCTCCGGCCTCCTAATGCTAGTGCCATAACCTTGAGGAGTGGGAAAGAGACCAAGGAGCTCGAGAAAATTATGAAGATCGGGAAGGAGATAGAAGAGGATCTTGTGGTGAAGGATAAAAAGGTCGAGAAAGTGGCTACTCAACCACCGGAGAAGTGTGAAATCAAGAAAATCCTTCCACCACCACCCTTTCTGGCAGCTTTGCAGAATAAGGACAAGAATTGCAAGGATAAGAACAAAGCTCTTTTTGAAGTCTTCCGCAAGTGCGAGGTAAATATTCCTCTCTTTGATGTCATTTATAAAGTACCGAGGTTTTTTAAATTCCTTAAAGAATTGTGAGCCCTTAGGAGAAATAAAACTTTGAAAAATAGTGAGAACATAAAAAATTGGTGGTCAAGTGTCAGCCCTTTTTGAAAAGAACTCCCCCTAAATGTGATGATCCCGGCATGTTCACCATTCTATGTATCATAGGCGGTAAGAACTTCTAAAATGTCATGTTAGATCTAGGAGCGTCAATCAATATGATTCCATATTCCTTATATAAATCCTTAGATCTTGGAAAATTGCATGAAACTGGGGTAGTGATCCAATTGGCTGACCATTCTAATGGCTACCCTAGGGGAATTTTTGAAGATGTGTTGATCAAAGTTGACATGGATTTTCCCGGCCCATTTTGATTTTTTAGATGTGGAAAATAACAAACATGCCGCCCCTATCTTGCTAGGGGGCCATTTTTGAAAACATCTAGAACTAAAATTGATGTTCGTAGGGGATGTTTGACCATGGAATTCAATGGGGAAATTTTGAAGTTTAACATCTATGATGCCACAAAATTTCCTAATGAGGGTCATTCATGTCGTGCAATTGATATTGTTGATTAGTATGTGCAAGATATGCTTATGGTTGATGGCATGGATTGTGTGAAAATAGTTTTGGAAAATAGTCTTGATGTTAATGAATTTCATGATTACTCTTTGAGGGTAACATTATTTGAGACTATAAAAAAGTTTGATTTTGTGGAGAAGATATCTCTCAACCTTCCTTATGATGTTCTTGGTGCACCTCGGGCTATAGGAATCACTACCTCTCTTGAGAAGGCACTGGTGGTGGAATTTAAACCATTACTGTAGAATTTTAAATATGCATGGTGAAGGAGATACGTTACATGTCATGTAAACTCACCAAGGAACAAGAAGGGAGGTTGATGGAGGTTCTTAGAAACCATAAGAAGGTAATTGGGTGGACAATTACCGATATTGAGGGGATTAGACCCTCCACTTTCATGCATCGTATCTTGTTAGATGATGCGGCCAAACTAGTAAGACAACCCTAACGTAGGTTAAAACCACCAATAATGGAGGTAGTGAAGACTGAAATTCTTAAGTTGGTTCAAGCCAGGATGATTTATCCCATTTCCGATAGCAGGTGGGTAAGCCTCACCCAAGTCGTGCCTAAGAAAAGTGGTGTGACTGTAGTAGAGAACTAAGAGGGAGAGTTGATCCCCATGCATGTGCAAAATGGGTGGAGAGTGTGTATTGACTACTGTAGGTTTAATGCGATAACTAGGATGGACCATTTTCCTATACCGTTTCTTGATCAAATGCTTAAGAAGCTTGTCGGGAGGGATTTTTATTGTTTCCTAGATGGGTATTTCGGGTGTTTCCAAATTTCCATAGCCCCGGAAGACCAAGAGAAAGCCACTTTCACGTGCCCTTTCAACATTTTTACATATAGTCGCATGTCTTTTAGTCTATGCAATGTTCCCGACACATTCCAAAGGTGCATGGTTAATATATTTTGGAGTTTTTGAGCACTTTGTAGAGGTTTTCATGGATGTTTACCGTTCATGAAGATTTTTTTTATCGTTGTTTAAACCATCTATCGTTAGTGCTTAAGAGATGCATTGAAAGTAATCTCGTATTAAACTCCGAAAAATGTCACTTCATAGTGGAAAAAGGCATTGTATTGGATCATGTGGTCTCTTCCTAAGGATTTGAGGTAGACAAATCTAAGGTTGACACAATCCAATCCCTACCATACCCTTAAAGTGTTAGAGAAGTTAGATCATTTCTAGGTCACACGGGTTTTTATCAGCATTTCATTAAGGAATTTTCTAAGATTACCTCCCCTTTGTGCAAAATGTTGCAAAAAGAAACGGATTTTGTGGATGACATAAAATGCCAAATAGCCTTTGATACTTTGAAGACAATGCTTGCTTCTGCCCCCATTATCCAACCCCCTAATTAAGACCTTCATTTTGAGATTATGTATAATGCTGGTGACTACGCCATTGGAGCGGTTTTAGGTTAAAAGGTAAGGAGAATCCCTCATGATATATACTATGTCTCGATAACTCTTATTGATGCACAACACAATCAGTTCACCACGGAGAAATAGATATTGACAATGGTATTTGCCCTTGAGAAATTTAGGTCATACCTACTTGGCACGAAGGTCATTTTCTTCACGGACCATGCGGCTCTTTGTCACTTAGTGACCAAGTAGGAAGCCAAGCCTTGGTTTATTAGATGGATACTTCTCTTTAGTGAATTTAGGTGAGGGATAAAAATGGGAGTGAGAATGTAGTGGCTGATCATCTTAGTCGATTGACATCGCCTACTAAGTCAGAGAAAGCTATAGAGAAGCCTAGGAGGGAGACCATCCAGGAAGAATTTCCTAATGAATACTTGTTTGTAATTAGAGAGGCTCACCCTTGGTTTTACGATCTAGTTAATTTTTTTGTCTCCCACCAATTTCCCTCAAATTTCTCCAAAGCTCAAAGAGATAGGTTAAGAAGTGAGGTTAAACACTATGTGTGGGATGATCTACATTTATGGAAGCATTGCTCAGATCAAATGATCCGGAGATGTGTCCCAGAGAGTGAAGCAAGTTCAATTCTAAATATGTGTTACACTCTTGCATGTGTTGGGCACTTTGGTGCCTAGAGAACCACTTTGAAGGTGCTAGAAAACAGTCTCTATTGGCCTCACATGTTCAAGCATTCCTATAGATTTTGTCAATCTTGCGACAAATGTCAACGAAAGGGAAATATTTCCCAAAGGAATGAAATGCCACAAACAAGTATCTTGTATTGTGAAATTTTTTATGTGTGGGGGATTGACTTCATGGAACCTTTCCCGAATTTTTTTTGTTGCACCTATATTTTTCTTGCAGTTGATTATGTATCAAGTGGGTCGAGGCAAAGGCCACAAGGACCAACGATTCAAAAGTGGTGTCGGAGTTCTTTAAGGCGAATATTTTTTCCCAGTTTGGGATTCCCTGAGCCATGATTAGAGACCGGGGAACCCACTTTCGCAATTGCGCAATCGAGGCTTTGATGAAGAAATATTGAGTGACTCATAAAACCTCCACGACCTATCAACCACAATCAAATGGCCAATCTGAGGTCTCCAATCGAGAGATAAAATCTATCCTTGGGAAAACGATCAACCCAAATAGGAAGGATTGGAGTATCTGGATAGATGATGCTTTATGGGTGTATAGAACGGCCAATAAGACCCCGATTGGAAGTCTCCATACCGGGTAATTTTTGGAATGCCATGTCACTTGCCAATTATGCTTGAACACAAAGCATATTGAGTTGTAAAAAGCTTCAATATGAATTTGGATGAAGCTGGTGTGCATCGAAAACATCAATTGCGAGAGCTTTAGGAGATTAAGAATGACTCATATGACAACCCCGCAATTTACAAGGAAAGAACTAAGGTCAAGCATGATATAATTTGATCACTAGAAAGAACTTTGACAATGGTCAAAAAGTCCATCTATTCCAATCTCGCCTACAATTGTTTCTGGGTAAATTGGGGTCAAAGTGGATTAGACCTTTTGTGGTGGTGAAGGTTTTCCCACATGGAGTGGTAGAGATTATGACTGAGGATACTTCTAAAGTCTTCAAGGTAAATGGTCACCGCTTGAAGCCCTATTATGAGAATTTCCAACCGAAACTAGTTGAGAAAATCCTTCTCAATGACCCGGTTAGTGAGTAGAGGCTTCGAAATGTGAATACACCATGCCGATACGATTGGTCTAATCATTAGTTGATCTAGTAGAAAACTTTTTTATACATATAAGGTTAGTGTAATTAATATTTTGTTTATATTTAATGGGATTTTAGCTATATATGTGTGTATGTATTACATATATATCTTATAGAAAATAACACATATTATATACCACTTGAAAAGGTTGGATGAAGTTCTCTTTGTTTTTCAGTTTATAATATTATTTAATAAACATTAAACTGATTTTATTGTAAGAGAGTTTAGTAAGTATCTTTTATAGCTAATCATTAATTGAAATATATATTTTTGGAATGAATTTACTTTCATTAACAAAACTGCAAATATAACTTTAAAAGATTAGTTTTTACTCCCTTATTCCCCTATCATATACTGTACACATTTTTCTTTCAACTTGGGTTTCATCCAAGCCCTATAGACTATACAATCTATAATGCTTTCCTCTAAGTTCTGATCTCCTGTTTTCGTTCCAAAAATTTGTTCATTTCTGCACTTTCAAATGGCATAAACTGTCTTTGTTACTGCAAGGTTAATTAGCTGCGATCTCCAGCCTTTTGATTTGCTTTTTCTGCACAATCCATTCCCTCTCTTCATCTCACCTTCCTGGTTCCCTCTTAATCTGCATCCAACCTAGTACACCATTCCATATCCCCTTTGATTTTCCACACTCGAAAAACAAGTGTTGGACAAATTCTTCCTCTCATCCATTGCTATTCCTATATTCTCGAGTCTATCTTTTGAAGGCAGACGTCGGTGACACGGTCTAGCCTAATTATCTACAAGTACCTTATGCCAATGTGCTAGTTCCCCATCTCATCTAAAAGCTTCATGAATCTTCCTCACTTTAAATATGTTATTTTCAACCTGCTCCAACCAATCCTCCATCCACCTAACTTTCCTTCTGCATTCCCCTATTTTCTTTATCATCCACGAACATGAAACAGGAAAAACCACATTGATTACCTTTTTCTCTCCGATAAAGTACTTGTGAATCTGTTTAATCCACAAGCTGTCAGATTTCCTACAGAGATTGCAGAGTGTCTTGACCAGATTGGCCTCCTTTCATTCCACCATGGAAATGATGTTCTGCCCACCTTGTTTCCTTTTGTCACAAATTTTCTCCCATGCTATTGGTGATTTCCTGGTAATTACTTCACATCCACTCCACAAAAAAAACCTTCATAAAGCCTCCAAGTGTTTCAGTACAGTTTTTGACAAAGGAAAACTCTGCATCCAATAATTCGCCACTGCAAATAAAACACTTTTGGTCAACTAGAGTCGCCCTGCATAGCTTAGCAATCTAGCGCTCCAATGTTTCAATCTTTCAGTCATTTTCTCAAACAGAGGTTTACACACCTGCATTGTCAACCTCCTGCTAGTTAGGGGAAATCAAAAATATTTGAATGGTAGCTCTCCTTTTACAAACCGTGTCAGCCTCATAATCTCCTTCTTCTTCTCATCATCAGTACTATCAAAATAAACCTTACTTTTCCTCTGGTTTACTTTCATTCCAGTTGAGTTTGTGAACTTATAAAAAGCCTCCATTAATGCCTGAATTGACTTCACTTTTCCTCCTGACAACAACAATAAGTCATCAGCAAATATAAGATTCTTCAGTTTTCAATCTTCCACACTTTGCATGATACTCAAAATCAAAATTACCATCAAGCTTGGATAGACATCTATGCAAATAATCCATCACAATAACAAATAAAAGGGGTGAGAGGGAATCCCTTTTCTCAAACCCCTTTTAGCTTGAATGATCTTTTTTGGACTTCCATTTGCCACATTAAATTAATTTTGTAGTAAGAAATTAATCTAGACTAATCATTAATTGAAAATTCTAGTAATCATGATGAGTCCGCCTCTCATTCCATAAGTCATGAAAATGCCAAAATTTAAACTGCAAATTAGAATAAATAAAAATAAAATTTTTGAGTTGCATTAATCGGGTCATAAACTTATAACTACAGCACGTTGCGTAACAAAATTTTATTATTGCAACTAAAACTTTTTACCTTATTATTCTAATTAAAGTATTTCGTCTTTTCATAAGCCTATAGAAAAACAATTTTTTCCAAAATTTTGCCAATCATGATATATTTAAATAAGATATATTAATTATAGGTAATAGTAACTAATCATTGAAACTATATTATATATCACTTTTAAAAGTGGGTTGATATTCACTTTCTTTTTCAGTTTATAATAATAATTATATATCAAATATTTATTGAAGATTAGATTTACAAACTAAATCTTCACTACTTTATCATATATTTAATTATTAATATATGTTGTGCCATGTATTTCTACAGTATCCTGAAAAGAAAAGGCTGCATCTGCATCAAAAATAGAAATTTCAGCCTCAAAACCAACAAAATAAAAGGAAGAACATTGTAATTTTATTATTTAAATAATTACTTTTGTGAAAGTCTCTTGTTTTCATTTGTTTGAACACGTTTTTAAAATTAACGTGTTCAAACAAATGAAAACAACGATACTCAAATAACTCCATTAGCTCTTCGATAGCCTATTTCATGACATACATCATAGATGAAGGGGTGTTCAAGGGGAAAGTTCCAGGAACATATATGCTTAATGGCAGTATGACAATCATTTCGCAAAGTTTAAATTGTCAAAAAATATATATTAAATTAACTCATGAAGGGGAAAGAAAACTAATAGAATATATTAAATTAACCAGACGGCTCAATCAGGCCTTTCTCTCTCCTCTATTCTCTCCCCCTTCTCACTACAAAACCTAAACTCTACAGAGCTGGTGGGGGGGCCGCCGGCACCGGAATCTCTACTCCAGTGGCTCCCCCCTCCCAATCCCACCCCCTTAAAACCCTTATCCCTTTCTTCCAATATTTTCTAGACTTCCCGACTCTCAAACTGACCGACGACGTCGAAGCTACGGCTCCCAAACTGACCGACGGGTCGAAGCTCCAAGTCGATGCTCACGGGTCGAAGCTCCGGTTGATCTCACGGGTCCTAGCTCCCGGCGGCGGAGCTCCACGCGGAGGTTGGCGGCATTTTTGGTGTTTTTTTCGTTGCAGATCTGAGGTGTCGCTGCTCCTGCGTGGCGATTTCAGTGGCAAATCAGATCTCCGGCGTTTCTCCTACTCCTCCGGCGTCTCCACGCGCCACCGCTCCTGGTGTGCCACTGGTCCACGCGCCGCT